>VYZW01046166.1:543-16457 GCA_013401315.1 Balaeniceps rex
TTTTTTTTCCCTCACGGGTTTTACAAAGTTGTGGAGGGAGTTGCTGGCTTCCCCTCCGCTGCAGGCACCAGCTCCCTGCCTGCCTGAGATCTAGGCCTGGCCAAGGATTAGCTGTCACCAGGCCTGCTGCTCGTCTGGTCGTCCTGAGCGCACGCAGGAGGAGGAAAAATAAAAACGCACCCACTCTAGAGTTCTATTAAAATACATAGCATCTTCTCTCAAACAAGGCGTAAACCTCTTGTGTTTTTTTCTTTACAGCTGCTTTTCCCTTTCTTAGCTCTAACCTCTAGCCAGGGCAGGGAACAGGCAGCCCCAGGGTGCTGCCATGAGGCCAGGACATGTGGACACAGCAGAGGAGGATCTCTCTTGTCTCTTTGTCTTGGAGGTGCAGCTCGGTTTAGCTGCTAAAAGGCCTCTGGCCAGGGCTGTTTGAACCTGCATGGGCTGTTGTGCTGCTGGGGAGCAAGCCTGAGTGTAGGAAGCTGGTGGCAAGGAAGCAGGAGGGCTGAGAAATTAAGTGCTCCAGAGCCAGGCTGTTTCCAAATTCCCAGGGCTCAACATGCACTGGGCAAATTACAAGCACTAAAGTAATCGTAATTAGCAAGGCAGTGTGCACGCAGCCAAGAAACCCAGAAAGCCAAATGAGCCAGGTGGGCACAGGGATGGCATCACCACTTTGGGATTTCCCTGCAATAGCTTTAAATCCTGCTTCCAGCCTCGACCAGTGCTTTGGATTTCATCCTTGGGCTTGTTTCATTTCAGGTTGTCCCTGCTGTGAATTTTGCCCATGGTGATTGACTCCCCCTCTCTCCAAGCCCTTCCCCAGCCCTGGGGCACTCTGGGGAAGGGGAGATGATGCAGGCAGGGCAAGGCAAACCTGGTGCTTGCACTCAGCGGCCCATTTCTCCCACCGCTCTCCAAACGATGCAAAGTTTTAGTTTCCAGTAACAGCTGGCTCTCCGTGTGAAGCGGACATTTCCACAGAAATCTGTATTTCTGCTGCCGAGCGGGACCTGCTGGTACAGGGAGGAAGAGGGGATGGATCAAAAACCTTGCGTTTTTGTAAGAGGACTGAAAACGCTGGCTTTGACAAGAAACACAGCCCTGGAAATAGTCGTGGGGGGTGAGTGTTGGGGTTGTTTTCCCTTGGAAAACACTTACAACCCTTTCCTCCGCCACTGGCACAGGTGGGATCTTCATCCCTCCTTGAAGGGAACTGCCAAGGTCTACGACGGCGGTGTATCCAAGCAGTTCCCATTCAGAGCCAGTGTTGGTGATCTCCCCCTCTCTCGTCTTCACCCAAGCACAGTTTTCTCCAGGTTAATCCCCCACCTGTGCTGCCCCCCCCAGGGTGAGACCGATGGGTGGAGGCAGCCCAAGAAATCCTCTGCCCCATCTTCTGCTGTCATTTGTCTGTCGAAGGCCACCAAACTGGTTAAAAATCCCCAAACCTCAAGGTTAAAGTTCAAAACCACTGACGGCTGATCTTAGCATAAGAAGAGTTCAAAAGGGAAACATTTTAAAAGTCAAAAAAGAAAAATTAAGATTAAAAATATAGATCTATTAATGTGAACCTGAAGTGCTTTTTGATTAAACACCCTCCAGTGCCATGCCACCTGATATTCCCACTGTGACACTGACGGACATCCAGGACATGGGTCTCCTCGGAAATGTTTCAGTTCTCTGTGCCCACATCATATGGAATTAAGCTAAAAGGTGTGGCCACCTTTACCCAGGCCCACAGTGTGGGCTTGGTTGGGATTTCACAGCCTGTGGAAGGAGACAGGGCGCAGGCCCACCCGTGGGGCCGCGCAGGACGCTTGGCACACCTGCAGCTTTCGAGTCCAGACCCAACACCTTGCTGAAAGCCCGGCTGAGCCAGGCAGAGCTACTGCCAACAGCACAGGCTTGAAAACAAGCTGCAAACACCCCCTTCCTGCATGTGTGCCAACAAGAAAGCCCAGCTGGGGTGAAGAACGTTTGGCAGCGAGGAGGGAGGGCCCCGGGATCCTTCCTCCTGAGGATGAGGGGCTCCCTCAGATGCTGGAGCCACCCTGCAATGGGCGCCGGGAGGGAAACTCGAGGCCAGCCTGAGCCGGAGGAGCCGCTCTGCAGGTCAGACTGCGTGGGCTGATGCTGCTCAAGGAACACAGTAGGGCAGAAAGTGGTACCTAGAAGAACGGGACACTCCAGCTGGAACAAAACTGCTCCACAGGCAGGACGTGCACAGCTCCAGGGATGCTCAAAATGCTCACCTCTCACACAGCCACAGGTGCTAGGGCATGCATCCCTTGAAGAGGGATGCCCTGCTGCCTCCAGTTCTTTTCCAGCTGTCCAGCCCACACATTTGGCGCCAGCTCGGCATGGCCAAGCCTGTCCATGCCTTGAGCACAGGGGAAAGCTTCCCCCTCTGCCAGTCCCAGAAAGCCGCTGGCCTCCTTGGATTTTTCAGACTCCAGCTGAGCAAACACAGGTGCTGCTCTACCCACCCACCAGCGTTTCCTCTCACCCAGGAGCCTCACTGGGGACGGCTGCTCCGCTCTGGGGCACGTGCTCTCTGGCTGGCTCTAGGGCTTGATTTGTACCAGCCACTTCTTTTCTTCCCTCACCCTGAAGCCTCAGGCTGTGGCTCCAGCTCCGGGACTGGCATCGCTTGCACCTGAAGGTGCTAGGGCTGGCTGTCAGCCCGGGAGCCCACGGGCAGCCCAGCCATGTTCCTCCCAGCTGTGCCCGCGTGTTTTTGTGCCCTACACACCTGCTCAGAGCAGGTCCAGCAGCACAGAAGTGATGCCCTCACCCCCAAATCCAGCAGCAACATGCCTTTCCCCAACGACGCCACCATTTTACAGGGGCAGTTTTGCAGAAAGCTTCCAAACAGGGGAAGACAGTGGACGCTCCCCAGAACACGGCTGTAGCTGGCAGGGAAAGAACACCAGAAGTGCCCAAACTCCATTCCTTTAATCTCCGCTTCCATCCCTTGAGCATTACATGTAGCAGCAATGGGATCAAGTGTGTCTTGTTCAAATTAGCAGCTGCCCATCCTTTTGCTGTTGGCAGCATTTGCATTAGAGGCAAACCCTCCCAGCCACCCTGAAATCACTGTGCCTCGTGAGGTGTGGGCAGCAGCAGGCAGATCCTGTGGCCGGCCCCACTTGCTCGGCCTCCCCATCCAGGGCACAGCGCTGCCTCTCCAGCTGGGACCTGGAGGCTCCTTGCAGGCAGAGGTTTGGTTTCCTGACTGGTCATCTGGGTGGCCAACGCACCCTGGGCACTTTCTAAGTAATTATTAATAAAAATAGATGGGAGGAAGGTGACAGCTGGGGAAAGAGACTATGAAAAGAAAAAGAGGCTCTGAAGAGCCTGTTGCATGGAGCAGGACAGTAGACCAATGCTCTGGGGTTCAGCGAGGCCCTGGGAGAAGAGGCAGGAGCTTGGAGGGGGGGTGGCTTGATCCTCCCAGCTAAGGGGGCTGCGTACGGCACAGCCCATCTTGCTGCCTTCCCTCCTTGCATTATCCTGCCTGCCCAGGAAAGCTGCCTGCAGCCGGGTTCTCTCTCACAGGGCCTCACCCAGGAGCAGGCTGGCCAGCTCTTACAGCTGCTGCCCTCAGCCCTCCAGCCCCATGCAAGTCCTACCCTGTGCTCCCCAGCACAGCCCTAAACGCAGCCCTCTGCCCCCAAAGTGTGTCCCCAGGGATGGGGCCAGCTTGCTCCAGGGGACTGCAGGGTGTGCAAAGCCCTAAACTCCCTCTCTCCCTCTCCTCTCCTGCCCCTGACCAGCTCCACCATGAGAGCTGAGAGGACCGGTCACTGGTAGTATATTTATATGTTGATACAAATAAAACCAAAACAAAACCCAAAAAGTAACAACAAAAATGTTTCTCTGAACAAGAGCAAAATAGGAACATTTACAAATACTTCTGGCTCTGGCTTGGATCAAGTTAATGTTAAATACAAAAAAAAAAACAAACCCCAAAACAAAACCCAAAACAAAAACCAAAACACCCCCCAAGATTATAAAAAAATAAGAATATACACATTCAAAGAGCTTATTACAGTATAAAGTTACTGAGGCCCAGGTGCTGCCGGTCCCAGCTCCCTGGGGAGCATGGAGGGGCGCAGGGCCGGGGCAGTGGCAGGGGCCGGGGCAGCCGTCCCCAGTGGGTGCTGCTGCCCCAGAGGTCAGCTCGCTGCCTCCCGAGGGTTTTGGCTTTTTTGCTCAGCACTTTTCCAGCCCGTGACTCACCGCAGGGCTGGACCTGCAGGTTCCCACTGCCAGCTTGGGAAAGCCGGGCAACCCGGGGAGCCGGTCGGTCCCCATCCGTCCCCATCACCTCGTACCTAGTGACTCCCACGGCCGCGCCCCAAGGGGCGGGGGACACAGGCGAGCTCCTCGCCCCCCATCCGACCTGCCTGCTGTGGCCAAAATCCTCCAGATCCTCCTCCTGGGAGCAGAGCTGCCCTCTCCCAGCACGAGACAAGGATGGGGAAGACGAGACAAGGAAAGGGGGGGATGCCACCGAGCATTGCCGTATCTCCCACAGGATGGGCACGGGAGTGGGTAGCGGGTCCCAATGTTGCCCACAAGGAGCGGAGGGGGCAGGAAAGGGGAAAAAAAAAGAGGGGGGGGCGGAAGACAAGACAGAGCCAGGGCCAAACTCACCGCTCCAGGGATCACAGTGGTGAGAAGCAGGACAGCGGGGACCCACAGGAGCTGCTAAAATGGATGCTTGTATATATGTATCTATATAACAGCTGGGGTTGGGCACAGCGAGGATGTATTATATACACACATACATACAGACACACAGACTTAGTGGCAGGTAAGACTGAAGTAGGCGCCTTCCTAAGCCCCAGGGCAGGACTGGGAATAAATTTCCTAGGGCTTTGCAAAGCCCCTTCTCTAGATACGTTTTAGATGGTCCCAACAAAAAAATAAAAAAGTAAAAAAAAAAAAAAAAAAGAAAAAAACAACTCAAAGAGAAGAAAAACCACCTCCCCAAACAACCAAACCCCCCAAGAGAAATACTGCGGAGAGGAGCGAGAGCCTCTTCCCGTGCCGTCCTCCACCCCCCGGCGAGTGGCAGCCACCATTTGGTTTGAATAAGGCACAGTTTGATAGCAGTGCTAATAGTTGAGGACGGGCAGCTGCCTCTGTGCTCCGGCACCGCCGCCCCGACGGCTCTGCCGAGTCCCGGCAAGCGCGGAGGTGGCTCTGGCAGCCCCGGGAGGATGGGAAGGGGGTTCTGCGGGGAGGTGGCGGGTCTCAGTGTCCCGGCGAGCTCTTCTCCTGGCCGGCCCGGCTGTGGTTGGTGAGCAGCAGGCCCTCGCGCTGGGCGTGCTCAAGGATGGCGGTGTAACAGAAGTAATACTGCTCGGGGGTCTGGATGCTGAAGGCGCGCTGGGTCCGCATGCGCAGCACCGTCTGGTAGATGTTCAGCGTGCCCACGTCCTGCAGCTGGGACAGGCAGATGTCCAGCGCGCAGAAGGTACCTGGGCACAATGATGGGGATGGCGTCAGCCACCGAAGAGCCATCACTGCCCCTTGTGAGAACCGGAGCGGGGCAGTGGTGGTCCTCAGCCCTCCCCCTCCTGCCAACCTCCCGCACGAGACCATGGGCATCGGGAGAAGTGGGGCAGAGTCTTCTCCCAGGTCTGATGGCCGTAGAAAGTCCTGGGGACATACATCCCTGGTCAACTGGCTTGCAAACACACCATGGGTCCAAGGGATGGAAATGCCCCGGGGGGAGGCTGGACTTGCCCCTGCCCCAGCAGTGGGGTTACCCCGTTACCTGTCCTGCCGATGCCGGCGCTACAGTGCACCACGACCGGGGGTCCCCCGGGGTGACCCTTGAAGCGAGGTCCCAGGGCGCTGACTGCCACCCTCTGCTGCTGCTTCACGGCCCCCAAAAAGTCGATGAGAGTGGCTGCAGAGGACGGGACGCCGTAATCTGGCCAGCTCAGGTACTGGAAGTGGGAGACCAGCCGCCGCTCCCTGGTCTGGGGGAAAGCAGGGGGGTTAGACCCTCTCCCCTCCTCTGCCTCTGGCCACGGAGGACCCCCGGTGCCCCTGTGCCATCCCCTGCTAGGCAGCTGCAGCCACGCACCTCCGAGCTGTGGATCTCCAGGATGGTTTTCTTGTAATGGTTGAGGTTCTCCACACCCAGGTTGGTGATGGTCAGGGCCCCGAAGCACACCTGGAAATCCTTCTCCAGGGGCCAGTACTGGCCGCACTTTCTCCTGCCTCCCTCCTCCAGCCTGGGAGCAGAAGGACAAACTGGTGATGTCCTCCTCGCCTGCTAGGGACATGTCCCATGCCACCCAGCCCTGGTCCCCTGGGGATCCTGCAGGGACCGAACGGTCCATCCCTGATGTGGTGTCCCCACCCGGCAGGGCTCTGGCTGGCACCATGGCTGCAGGGTTGCTGCAGAGAACACAGCGCTGCTCATCCAACATTTTGCAAAGAAAAACAGGGCTGTGCCCTGCCCAGGGCACTCACCGGGTTGTCATCACGATCACCAGGACATTTTGCTCCCACACCATGCGCCAAAAGTCACCGTAGGTGTTTTCCAGAGGCCCTGTAGGGACAGGCTGCACATCAGCCCAAAATCTGATGGGTTTGGGCAAGCCCCTTTGCCCAGCAGCCTCCACCAGCCCCCCTTGCCCTCCCCAGGGGACCACAGCCCCTTCCCGTGGGGACCAACCCCGGTGTGGATCCACCAGTCCTGCCTGGAGCTCCCACCAATTGCCTCCTGCCCCCAGCACCGAATCCCTACGGCTCAGCACTGATCCCCCCTCTCTGCTCCCTGCTGCTTTGTCCCCAGGCAGATGGGGCAGAGCCAGGGGCTGGGTTTAGGGGCAGGAGGAGGGGGCTGCCATCGCTGCTGATAGCAGGGGTCTGGTCAGCCCGGGACCCAATTTGTGGGAGGCAGCTGAAGGATGATGGACCCACTTACTCTCTTCCAGCAGCAGCTCTGGTCCCTCCTGGCTGGAGACCGGGAGGGCAGTAAATACACCCAGACAAGAGCAAATACACCCAGAGAGGAGGGGGACTTGCTGGGCAGTGCCCTCCTCCTAGGCTATCCCCCCATGCAGCCAGTGCCTGATGCTGGGCAGGGAGGTGAAGCCCATGCGTTCATCAGGAGCAAAATAACCCCCTTGGTGGCTCCCACAGGAGCTCGGGGCCGTACCCTGAGTCCCGATGTAAGCATTCCTCTGCTTGTAGCCGTCCATGAAGCTCGCGTTGATGTAGTCCGTCAGCTGGAGGGAGAAAAGCACGCACAGCATGAGCCCTTCGAAACCCCGTGGCTGGGACGGCTGCAGCAGCTCCAGGTGGGACTCAAGTTTCCATCCCGGGCTGGCTCACCTCTGGGCGGCTGTATGGCTTCGCCAGCTTGACGCGGGTTTGGTCCAGGCAGGGCACGTCCCCGTACCGGTTCTTCTCCTGGTTGTAGGGTGCCCTGGGAGGCAGAGGAGAGGGAAGCAGGGATGTTTTCCAGGCAGGAAGGGAAAGGCAGCATCCCTCCCTCTGCACAAGCCTCCGGCACCCATAGCCTGGGCTCTGCTGCCATCACCTGGCCAAAGACTCGGGAAGCGGAGTTCCGGCCAGGTCCTCGTCCCCGCTGTCCCCTGCGTGGCTCCTGCCTACCCCTGGGGGCTGCGGGAGCCGCAAAGGGGGCTCACAGCATCACTACACTGGGGGTTTCCATTACTAACCCAAAGCACTGCAGCCCAAAGAGGTGGTGGGGCTGCCACTGAGCAGCAGCAGCGTGGGGAGGGGGGGACCCAACTTCTTCTGAGCAAGAGAGGGGACCCCCACGCTGGCGCGCACCCGTCTCCCTCCCCCCAACTCACAAAGAGCAGACGAAGGTGCCGGCCGGGCTCCTACGCCGAATATCTTCATACTCTTCATAGATGCCCCGTTTCTGCTTGTGGTTGACGTGATCCAGCAGCTCCTGGAGGGTGACGGACTTGGGCCCAGGGATGTGGACGGAGCCGTTATCTTTGGGGGTCACCAGTGGCACCAGGATGAGCTCGTCCAGGGGATCGGGGTGCCCGTTCTGCTGGGGCAGGAACCGGCAGTTCCAGCTCAAAGGGTCCAGTTTGAGGGACCCCCCGAGGCACTCAGGGAGACACTCCCGGGGCAGGTGCTCCTTCAGCTCCGACATCTTCACCATCTGCACCTGTGGGAGGAAGAGGAGGAGCAGGGGTGACTCGCAGAAGGATGGAGAGGGTTCACTGGGGTGGGGGACAGAGATACCAACAGTCTGGCGCAGTCCCAATGGGGCCCAGAGATTTCCCCCAACAGCATCGGGGGTCTTCCCCCTTTCTCCCCTGCCCCGGGAGGGCACAGAGGGGAACACCAGCAGTGGGGCAGGCCCCACCACATACCCAGGGTGGGAGCCCACACCGACACCCAGCTCCGAATTTGCAAGTGGCTCCAGGCTCCTCTCAAAATCAGAGGGGCAAAGTCTAGCCCAGGGAGACATCGGGCTGGAAACTGGCTCTACCAGCAGCACCGCTGATGCTGAGGATACTGGTTTAGGTATTTTTGGCTTTGCCAGATAGGGCCTGAGCACAGGTATTTAAGTTTCCCTTTTCTCCTGCGTGCTCAGCAGGTTTCTGTTCCTTTTAATCATTTACCATTGCCTCCATTGCTGCTGCTGGCAGCCTCGCTGTGGAGGAAGAAATCGTAGGCGATTTCAGAAGGGGTTCAAGATATTTGCTGAAAATACTGAAACAGCTTGGCCCCTACGGAACAGGCTGAGAAAGCCCCCGTTTCCCACAGATTTGGGCTCAGCAGCTTCCAGCGGATGGGGCTAAGGGGCACAGGCTGCTTACACCATCCTGCCCCAAAGGGAAAACAGTCTCAGCCCTCCCCACCGAGGGTCCCGTGCTGGGGGGGCCCACGCTCACCCGCTCCCGCAGCTTCTCCTTCAGCAGCAGGCTGATGATGGAGTAGGGCACGCGAAACCACATGGGCGCTCCCACGATGAAAACCTTCTTGAGCCGAGCCGGGAAGGCACCCTGCGGGCAGGAGGGGGTCAGATCCATGCTGCCAGGGAGGAACCCACCCCTCTCCGCACTTTGCCAGGGGTGGGGACACGTCCCAGCAGAGGTGATGACCAAAGGGACCCTGAGGTTGCAATGCCGCACCTGAAGCGTGCCTCGCACACAGCCGGCAGCCCACAGCCACACTTATTTTTATCCTCCGATACGGAAACAAATGATTTCCTTGGAATTAAGAAGGCAGAGGGTTTGGCTCCACAGGGGAGAGGTGAAGCCTGGGAGCTGGGATTTGTGCAGAGAACACACCCTGGCCAATATTAACTGTTGTTTCTTTTTTTCCGGAGAAGGGAGGAGGCACGAAATGCCAGCACGATTAAAAAATAATTTGCATCTGTTTTCCCAAAAGCACTGCCAGCAGCTGTGAGAGGAATCCGGCATGGGGACAGCTGATCCCCTCCCACCCATGGGACACCACAGCCCTGGCCGGGTCCAGCCTGGCAGGCTCCCAACGCCTTCCTGAGGTCCTACGGGGCTGGAGCCGGTGCTCCTCGGCCGAGACGTGGTCAGTGTGGCCTGGCACGAGAATTTATGCCAAAACCACAGGACTTTACATATTCGGTGAGTGAGCGGCCCGCGTGACATCCCCTGACACCAGGTCACCCCCGGCCATTACCTTCAGCAGGTTGAGGATCTTCTTGCTGAGGTCCAGCTCGAAGTTGGTGTACTGTGAGCCCGCCATGTCGTAGATGAACACCAGCCCGTTCCTCTGGGTTTCAAAGCTGAGAGAAGGGAAAGAGCAACGTCAACCCTGCAACATCCAACTGCTCAGCTCCTGCATGAACAGATCTGCCCCACGCTAACCTCATCTTCAAGCTTGCTGACCCCAAAAAATCCCCTTCTGTGCTTCCAGAAGGATTCACGGACCCAAAGCTCGCTTCTGCATTTCCCAGCTGCTCCACCACCTCTTCCTTGTTCAAGCCTGGCTCATGTCTTAAGCCTGGCTCAGCTGCACCGCCCATGATGGGGAAGTTCAGAAATGGAAAGAGCCCAGCAGGATGAATGGGACGTCCTGGCTTTATATTTTTGGCAGGGCTCACGTTACGTCTTGCTGGCGGCGGGGCTGCCTCCTCCCCGGCTGAAGCCTGCAGGAGTCAGGGGCTTTGCTAAACTCAAACCTGGATGTGGGCAGGGAAAGGCTGCGAAGAGCCTGGTTCAGGGCTCGGGGGATTCTGTTCCCCTGCTGAATGCCTCCATGGGGATGACTGGCTTGAGTTCAAACTGAAGGAAGACAGAGAATTTCAAGCCACAGGGAGCTGTGACGCCCTTCTCTTCCCTAACTAGACATGGGACACCCGGAGGTATGCAGACAGACTCAGCCACAATCTCACCTTCAGGAATTCACACTCACAGGGGAGACAGCACATCTTTTCCCTGCGAAGCCTTTCAGAGGAATTTCACCAAAGCCCCAGCAAGCAGCAGCATCTCCCCTTGCCCCTGGGAGGGAAGGGGCTCCCTGGGGACACGCTACCGTAAGACGCAGTACCCCGGCTCACCTCTCCACTGCTCGGTCCAGCAGGTAGAAGAGCGCCTGGAGCACCACGTGCTGCACACTCTTGCTAGGGTGGTGCAGCTTGGCTGTGAAGAGGGCGATGGAGGCTCCTGAGGGGTCCCGCACGCTCTGTCGAGGAAACAAGGTCAGGCTCTCATGGCACCCGAGGACACCCGCACAGAGTGGAGCCAGGACAAGCCACCTGGTTGGGGTAACTCAGGGGGGACACGATACCCCCACCTACCAGAATGGTGAACTTGCCGCTGAGCAGCTCTGAGCGCAGCGGCTCCTCATGCGGCTTCAGCTTCACGATGCCCTCCTTCAGCCGTGTCTCCTGCGGGCAGGGAGCCGGTGTGACAGCCGGCACGGGCACCCCAGCCCTCCACCCACCATCACATCCCCGTGGGGCACCCAGCGCTCCGAGGGAAGCCCCAGCAAGGAAACCTCTGCTTCACAGCCCATTTTCCAGCATGGAGAGGAGCAGCTTTGCAAAACCAGGATGGGAAGGGTGTATATGCATGTATATCCTTTATATATGGGGAGATGCTCTGCAGGCATCACACACCAGCTGGGAGGGCACCCTGCGAGCATGCACGCTGCTCTCAGCAGAGGGGAGGAGATTGGGGTCGTTGAGATCTCCATGGTGACTCGCCATGGCTGAAAAAGGATTTTCCAGTTGGATAAAACCCATAAGGGAGGGTGGGGAAAGAAAAAAAGCAAGGGGAGGGTCTTCCTTGGGACCAGAGATCTCTTGCAGAACAGGAAACCCTTGGCCAGGGAGGACCCGGCCCTGCTCGCTTACCCGGTAGGAGTGAAAGAGCTCGATGGCCCGCAGGACGTCAAACTTGCGGGCCATGAGGAACTTGACAGCCACATTCCAGGAGAGCGGGGACACATTGTACTGGCCCGTCCACTTGTTGATCTCCTCCAGGAACTGCTTGGTCGCCTGCAGGAGAGACGAGGGGCCTGCAGTGAGATGGGGTGGGAGGAGGAGGAGGAGGAGCACCCAAGGAGCGTCCCGGGTCACTGTGGGAGCTACACGGTCCTCAGCGCCCAGGCAGGGGATGAGCACGGCGCGGCAAACCCAGCAGCTCCTCAGGGTGAAGCAGGGAGCTCTACGGCAGGTCCTGGGAAAGGGAGTAAGGGCAGTGGGGATGGAGATAGAGGCAATGCCAGTACAGGAAGGGAAGCAAGTGGTAGGAGTGCTGACATTGGCAAAATGGCCTTGTGGCTGGGGGAGACTCATGGAAGAGAGAGGGGGAGCAAAAGGGGGATTTTACAGGCAGCAAACTCCCGTTCAGACACAGCAGCCAGGGCACAGCGGGAACCCATCAGCCGGCAGCAGCCTCCCGGGGCTGCAGCTCCGCCGCAGAGCAGCGAACCCAGACGCGTGAGCACAGGTGACGAGCAAGACTGGCATTGAGGGCCGACGCTTTGACATGCTATAGGTCACGGACCAGCTCACCCAGCAAGGCCAGTTTCACATGGCCGAAGAAGACCAGACGAGAAGGGTTCAGTCCAGGGGGATCTCAGGACATTCCCACCGCTCCCCACAGCCCACGGTCCCATAACACACCAGTGACATCCCGCACAAACACGCTCCCCTCCCAAAGCACCGGCACTGCACGCACCCGTGAGAAAACGAGAAAGAAGCTTTTCCAACCCTAGTGTTGACGGAGCAGAGTTGCAAAACCCAACCTGCAGCCTCCCAGCAGGCTTAAAGCCCTGAAGGCAAGCAAAATAATCCCAAAATGTATTATTTTTACAAGCTGTGTTTGCAAGGTGGGCTTGGGGTTTCTGAACACCCGTGCTAATGGAAGCAGCTTTGCTTTCTGCTGCATACTGACCCCCTGTCCCATACAGGACCCCAAGGGAGACGCAGAAGCACGGCCCAGTCTTCCACCAAGTACCGCTCAAAGGATGCGGGCAGGATGGAGGGAGTCCCTGAAACGCCCCGCTCCCACCCCAAAATGGAGGAGTTTCCATCCTCACAAGAGTGGAGGATGATGATGACAGCGCAGCTCCCAAGCAGGGAGGGTGGGAAGGCAGCGGTGTTGGATGTCATGGAGTAACTGGGAGCTATTCAGCCAGAAAAGTGCGTCGGCGTTAATGACTTCCGACGGAAGGAAGCAAAAGGATGGGGTTTATCGGCGGCGTGAGGTTTGGCGGGGGCAGAGAGCCCCTCTCGTGACAAGCCGGAGAAGCCCAGCTTGTCCAAGGGGGTCTCTCCACATCCCGCCTGGCATCACAGCAGGCGTTTTTGGAAGGGCTACCGGCTCGCCCAGCTGCTGGAAGCCATGAAGGGCCAGCCCAGACCCCCAGCACGCAGTCAGAAGCTCCCTAACTCAGTATCGGAGTCCCGCAGGGTGGCCGGGCAAGCACCAGTCAGGAGGGAACTTGTGGAATTGGGCTGGATCTGCCACCAACAGCGCCAGGAGGAATGTGAAAGTGGATTTTGATAGCCCAGGTCCAAGCCGTTGGAAAAATCCCCTTTAAGCATCACGAGCCCTCCTGGCACGGTGGTCTGCCATGGTCAACCGGGTGCAGCTCGGCAGCCGGATCGGTTCCATGTCTGTAATTGCTGGGGGCAAGGGACTGGAGGGGAGCAGGCAAAGGGGGGAGCAAAGGAGACAGGGTGTTATACACCCCCTGCCTCGCATTCCCACCCCCCAGCCAGCGGGAGCCTCTCCTGGGAGCTGTACTTATGGGATGCCTTTATCCCCACAGCTTCATCTCCAACAGCCTCCACTTTGCCAAAATAAAAGCAACTCTTTCATGGCCCAAATATCTAACAATTTTCTCCTCTGTTGAAGAGGGATAGGAAAATAAATGGGGCAATACAGAAACCATCTTCAGCCTTAACGTAACACACACATCCACTTGTATGTATGTAGAAATGTATTGTATCCATAAGCTAAGACGGGGAACCTCACCAGCCGCACCCCACCTTCGCCAGGGAGTCCCCTGGGGCCTCCGGCCGCCCAAACGCTGGGGCTGGGCTGGGGATGCAAACCCAAAATAACAGCAGAGCTGCTCCTTCCCCAGCATGTGCAGGATGGCATGGGAGCGAGCACCAGGCACACAGCCACCACCCTCAGGGAAAGATGCCCCGAGGTGATGGGAAGGACAGCCCGAGGGGCACGGTGGCAGCAGGGAGAGGATGCAACGTGTGGTTCAGGTCTCCTTCCTCAACATCTAACTCATCACACTTCATGCAATCCCATTTCCAGCACCCATCACGAGGGACGCTGTTTTTTTTTTTTTTTGCAAGGGGGAAGACCCACGAGAACAAGTGCTGGCTTTGCAGGGTGGCTCAGCCATGAATTCCAGCTTTCCCCTGCTTTCTTCGGCAGCAAAACAAAATCCCAAACTCACCAGTGCCAACATTCAACAGCAGGCGAGCCAGGAGTTACTGAGCTGAGCATCAATACCAGCTGTAGCTCTGCCCCCCCTTGGATGCTCCATTGGGTCTCATCATCACTTCTGGCCCTGATCCTATACGGATTTATACAGGTGTTGAGCTGAGCGTGGCAGGGATCACTCCATGCGCTGAAAACGAAGCCTGTGACCCAGAGCTGCAGCAAGAAGCCCCGTTTCTGCAAGCGACGGCAGCGCTGTGAGCAAAATGGTCTGCGGCCGGGCGTCTGGAACAATGCTGGTCTTTGGAGCGCTGGCGTCATCGAAGTCCCCGCTTCGCTGCGCCAGGGCAGGGTGGTGACAAAGCCGCCACTGCAGGAACAGGGGGCTCTTCAAGCCCTCCTCCCCCGGGCTGTGCAGGCAGCAAATCCACCCTCCTTCTTCAGCTCGGAGGGGGAAAATAAATCCTGGGAAAATTTCAGCTGGGCTGAAAACCCCCAAGGAAAATCAGTTTGGCTTCTCTGGTCCCTCTGGGGTAGGTTGGGGAGGGAACTGCAGAGATCCTACGGAGCAGGACATGTCCCAAGGCTGGCAGGGAGAGGAGAGGGCTGAATTCCCCCCAGGCTTGCTGTCAGTAATGGGGGAGAGCAGAGGAAATCCTGATGGTCCCAAGGAGGACGAAGGGGTGGCAGGAAGGGGATGTCCCAGCCCCAACCAGGACTTACCCATGAAAAGAGAGAAACTTCCATTATTTTGGCTTCCAAGCCATCGAGGGCAGCACCGAGGGCAGCCTCCCCCCACCCCCATCTGATGATCCAAACCCAGAGCCATTACTGCAAATATCCCTTCATCTTCTCCATCCAATATTCCCGCACAAACCAAACATCTCAGATCCCTCTCCCGGGAGGCCAGCTGGGGGAGCCCAGCCACGGCTCTCGCTGCAAACCAAGCCTCCCTGCCAGAGCATGGTCTTCTAAACCCCTGTTTGCTGGAAGCTTTGCCCCCTTCGCGACGCAGGGGAAACACAAATCACAGGCACCTGCGGGGGACACAGGGCACAAACACCCCCCAGTCCTTGAGATTTTATTACCCTGGAGATAGCAGTACTGCTCCCAGGAGCGGCGCTGATAAGAGGGAGGTGTGGTGGAGGAGAAAGCCTGGAAGCGCTGCATTTCCCGAGCACCAGCACGGGCTGCAGGGTGGACTCTTCCAGCTCCGGGCGAGCACCCCCTGTGGGGCATGGGGGTTTTGGGAACCCGAGGTGTCCGTACCAACCCTCCTAAAACCCTCCTGTAGAAATGAAGGATGTTTTAAAAAAGAAAACCCAACAACCAAATGGAAAACTGACCATCTGGTCCCTTTTACCTTCACATTGCAGCCCCTGAGGCCAGCAAGGTGGTGGATGCAATGCCATGCCCTCGGCCAGCCCGAGCATCACCATGGGGCAGAGGGGAGCCTGGCTTCGAGGCAGCCTCCGGCAGCAATGCCCAACCCCAGCTCCTGGACTCTGCTTCCCTGTCCAGTGGGAAGCCCAGTGGACATGGCTCAGGGTGCAGATGCAGAGCCGGGTCGGTATCCCCGGGGACGAGGGCGAAGGAGGGGAGAGCCAGAGGTTGCTCTCACCATCTGATGCACCCTGGCTGGGTTATCGGCCCTGCTCCCTGAGCCGAGCAACATCCTCCCGTGGTGACGCAAGGCCGGCGGAGGAAGCCGGGACGTCACGGGAGGCCTGGGGCGTGGGAAGCGCGTGCACACGCATCCCCACGCCAGCCTGCCCACGGGGGAGGCCTGCGAGGAGAGGTTGCCCGTGCTCGGGGGGACATGCCAGTTTGGGGGAGCATGACCCCAACCCCACACTGCAGCACCCCTGCTTGCCCAGGCACCCAGGGCGCAGGCCCTGCAAAGGCCTTTGGGGTGCACGCTGTGTGGCCGGTTCTGTGGACACGGGGGCCTGGGAGGGGGGGCTTTGCAGATGGGGGGCTGTGCGAATAGGGGGCTAC
>VYZW01046166.1:16961-29420 GCA_013401315.1 Balaeniceps rex
AGAGAGGGAGGGGGGCGGGCGGGGAACAGGAAGCCCTCCCCGGCGGGGGCGGGGGGCGCCACCGCCTCTCGGGCCGGCAGCGGCGAGGGCAGCCGCCGCGGCAGCTGCCGGGATGGAGCCGGCGGAACCCTGCCTCTGCTTTCCCCGCCCCGCCCTGGGCTGGCGCGGCTCTGCCGGGAGGGCGTCGCGTTCCCCGGCATCCCCCGGCTTCGGTTACAGCCTCGGCAGGCCATAGCACCGCTGCCGCCGCTAAAATGGTGGCAGGCAGCCCTGCCTGGCATCCACCGGCACTGCCTGCGAAGGAGAGAAGGGCAAGCCAGGAGGTGAGGAAGGAGCAGCGCTGGAAGAGGGCACCCGAAGACCCTCAGGGCTCTGCCTTCCAGCCTGGGACACCTTCGCACCCAGGCTTACGAGGGATCTTCGAGGAAGCCCAAAGGCCGTGCTGTGTATTTGTGCAAGCCCACCACCAAGCAAAGCTCCCCGGGGCCCAGAATCAGTCTTTTTTTATTCTGGATGCATGCTGTACCCCCAAACTGTGGGAGCAGCAACCCCGGGACGGGAGCAGTCAGCCTCCCCGAGGATCGGCTCCCCGGAGCAGCCCTGCTGCTGCAGCATGCAGCCTCGCCTCTCCCACTGGCCCTTCCCAGCAGCTTGTGGCAGCGGCATCCTCCCTTGCCGGTACTTCAGCCTCTGCCTCGCAGCCTTCCCCCGCGGGCAGGAGGGGCAGGCATGCAGCTTTCCGCTGCACAAACAGGCGGCTGGGACTTCCAGCTGTTTCTTTGCTCTCCCTCCTCTGCAATCCCTCCTCAGCATTCCTTGGCTGAGCACAGGTGTCAGCGCCTGGATGGAGAGCCCCGATGCTCCTCCGGAGGGGCCGCCGGGAAGGAGCAGGGACCCCGGGGAGCAGGGCCCTGTGCCGCAAAGCAGTGGCCCCACCGAAAAGCCAGGCCCCTGGACAGGGGGACATTTTGTTCAGCCAAGGAGGACTGCATTGGCAATGTGCCTGCAGCCAGAGCCTTTGCACCTAACTTGAAGAAAATGGAAGAAAGGGCAGAGGGAAGCAGCTGAGCCCTGAGCTGGATGCGGGCTCGAGGGCTGGCTGTCTGTCCTCCAGCGCCCCAGGCCACTTCTACAGGTTGAGCTGCCTGCTCAGCTCTCCTGCCCCAGACTAAAATTGAACCCCCAGGGGGTGACCCCTCATCAGTCACTGCCGAAGCTGCTGCCTGTTCCAGTTGGGAGCAGGGCAGGGAACAGCTGGGAGCAGGATTGCACCCAGCAAATAAAATAGTCACAGCAACAAACTGCGTTGGCCCCAGTGACTTCCGTTTAACACCCTCTCTCCAAACACAGCCTTTCGTTTTCAACAGGAATTGTAACACAAATATTTATTTCTCCAGCCCAGCTTATGCCTTTTAAAAAAAGGGAAACTATGCGGCATCATCTGGAGCCGGCAGAAAGCTACAGTTGCTTCCCTCTTGCTCTCCTCCGTGGATCAGAGCAAGCAGATGAAGGCAGCCCCTCTTCAGCTGTATTTCCTTTCCTCCCCACTCCCATCCCTTAGCTGGAGGACCTTGGAAGGTTGCTGTAGGGCAGCAGGGAGGCGGTAACCTGAGCTGCAGCCTTCTCTGCCCTGAGGGATGCACAAATCTTACATCCAGCTGCCCACCTCCGGGTTTAATTGCCTGATGTAAGGAAAACTACGCTGATAGGAAGCTGGATGCGGTCTCCCTGCCAGGGCTCTCCCTGCAATCCTCTGCCAGCCCGTGAGGCCGAAACGTAGGGGGAACCCACAGCCAGAGCAGCCCAGAGCCTTCAAGGGATGGGGAGGACAAGGCAGTCCAGGTGTTTGTCCTCTTCCCCGGGGCCAGTTGCTTCACATGCTAAAAAAAAAAAACAAAAAACCAAACAAAACTAAAAACCCCACAAACCAAACCAAATAAAAATAATAAAATAAGCAAATAAGCAGCTGTTTGAAAAAGCCTGCAGCACACTCGGCCACATGCGAATGTTGTGGAGTGAGGGTGCCATTTCCTCCCCTCCCGGGGAGGGGGAGCAGAGGCCAGCCCCCTCCTACAGCCAGCTCTGGCTGCAGTTAGGACAGTTCCTGCTGCCCGCTGGTATAATCAATAGCGGCTGCACAGTCAGATGATCGCACACAGCCCACACGCTTGGCACAGAAACAAGTGTTTTTCTGGGAAAAATGGGGGGTGCAAGGGCAGGATACAAGTGCCTCCGCTATCTGCAGGCAGCCATCCCTGCTCTCATATCTCCTCCTGGATACGGGCCCTCCTCTGGGGGCATTTTCATAGACAGCCAGGAGGAGACTCCCCAGCGCTGTGTTTAGCCTGATATTTCACACAGCCCCCCGCAGCGAGAGTGGTCCTGCTCTGACCTTTTAATCTCCCTTTGGAAAACAACCTGGGGATGGTGAGTACAATCGTTTCATCCCTGCTAAAACTGAGGAAAGGCAGCAGCTGGTACTTGCAAAGCAGGCTTGGGCCAGGTAAGAGGGGCAGTGGCGGGGAAGGACTGAAGCACCTCCGTGCGCAGAGGAGAATCAAACCCCTGGAGCATTTCCTCTGCTCCAGTTAGCGCTGTAACTGATTTTTCAATCCCTATTTGGGAGGCACAGCACGTATCCACCCTTAGGTAGCAGGAAGACGCTCAAGAATTTGTCTTTCTGAGAAACCTTTTATTTGGCACAATCAATGCTAGCGTTTTTCAGAGCGAAACCATTCCTTCCTCCCCCTACTGAGAAAAGCCTCAAGTACAGGCTTCTGCCACGCTCGTGCCGCACAAAGCTGCGCTCGGAGGCAGGGCCCGCTGAGATGCAAAGAAATTTGTTTTTTCTCGGCAACATGTGGGTGTGGAAAGCCCAGCCTTTGGATTTACAGCAGCCTGCTGCAAACTTTTTTTTACTAGAAGCAGACTGACCACAAAACTGTCATTGAGAAGGCCTCGGTAAACAGCTGGATCAAAGGCTGAAATGCCCCAATTTCCGGGGCCGGGGCTGCCGTCAGGGCTGGGTTATGAGCAGCAGCTGCACCTCGGAGGTCTGAGCACTGTTCCTACACTGGAGCTTTGTCAGAGGCTTTAACAGAAGCAGGGTCAGGAGCTGAACCGGGAACCCTGCAGTGTGGGGACAGATCATTTCATTTCCCAACACACGACTGCCTTAGCAGAGAACCGGACAATCCTGTAAGGCCTCACAGAAGCCCTAGCAAAAAAAAAAAAAAAAAAAAAAAAACNATCCAGTGGCACTTACTTGGAGCAAGATATTCCACTTTCGTGCCCTTTAAACAAAACCATCCTATCATTACCTTTGCCCCCCTCTCAGGGAGCGTGAGTGACAGCAAGAAGCAGGGAACCTTTTGCTTTCTCCTTACCCAACCGGTCTGTCCCAGCAGCCTAATTCTCCATCTGGCTGACTGCTTCATCCTGGCCCTCCGGAGAGTTTGCTGGCTGAGGGGTAGACAAGTGTTCCAGCTCATAATGTCCGTTCCTTGCAGCCGCCGCGCTGCTCGCGTGACCCTTTTCCGCTGCCAGCTTTTTACTCTTCTTGCTCTCAATGATCTGCTGGAGCTGATGCCCAGCATAGTCTGGTTTGACAGTAAGCACAGTAGTGGGCATGGTGAGCCCGAGGATTTCGGGTACCATGTAGGGCCGGAGCCAGCCCACCAGTGGGGTGCTGCCGGGGGTGTAGTGGGTTTGCTTGTGGTAGAAGAGAAGTCCATCAACCTGTAAAAAGGAGAGAGAGTGAATGAAAGGCCAGAGCTGGAGGCTTTTGCAGGTGGATGACAGAGTGCCAGATGACAGCACTGCTCTCCATTTACACGCCAAAACTACCAGCTGGATCATTTTTCCTCAACCAGTGCAATAAATAGCGGAAGGGAAAGAAGAAACCTGCAGAGCTCCTGTCCTGAAAGATCAGTGCAAGCCCAGCAACTGCCGGATGGCTTTAAATCGTCAATGGCAAACAATTTCAGCCTGATGGTGGCACGGACCAGCACTTTTCCTCTGGTTGCTATGATCCCATTCTGCAGAAAAGCCATCAGGTTTCTGAATAAGGCAGCGCAAAGAAAGGCCACTTTACTGGATTACGGTTATTTTAAATCATACATTTGGAGAGTAATTAGTCAGAGCGCATGATGCCAAGGAGCCCTGATTCGTAACACTGCTACAGTTCTTTCAGCTGGCTTATGCAAAATAAATTCTTCATGTCTCCCTGGAGAGAACTTCTCCAGCAATCAATGACAGTTAAGGGCACTCAGGACTTTGAAGGTTTAGGCCCTAACTCTTGTGCTACTATTTCCACATTCTGCAGTACTGCAGCTGGCTGACGTTTTCCCCGCTTCCCCACCATGCTAAGGGATTTTTACCCCCCTCTTCTCGCACTTCCCAGGGGTGTACTCTGCAAGGTTGGATCCTGCAGTCAGGCTAACTAACATTGGAGGTGGTGCTCCTCTTCGCTCAGCCTCACAAATTCTTAAAAGGCCATTTACCTACGAGTAAGAGTGGCTGAGTGGGTAGAAGAGATGAGAGAGAGCCCACCTTGGGCTGAATTGCTCCCAGGCCCCCCACCAAGCCTACAGCCCCCAGAATATATACAGCAGAACGGCACCTATATCAGCAGTGAGCTGAGGCACAGGTGAGCCAAGCAGATCGAGGTGATACCTGCTGCCATGCTGGACTGCGAGCCAGGCTGAGTAAAGAGCAGCATACATCCATCTCTGCTCCCTGAATGCTAACCTCCAGCAGAGAGGATAGAGCTTCTTGCACTACTCTGTCCATAATTTTCAGTCACTGTTAAGATCTTGCAAAATAATCCCAGAAAAAGGGGGATTCCTGTGCTAGGAAAACATAAAACCAGAACAGTAAACATCATGATGAGCTTGTGTAACCCTCTGGATATCTAAAGTGCAAAGCTTCTCCCTCCCCCTGCCTCCTGGGAAGACTTGGGAAGAGCCAGATTCCACAGCACCCCGGCACCACGCCTGCACATCCAGCCCATTCCTGTGGGTGCGCAGCACTTGGTGAGCAACGGGGATTCTCTGGCACCCACAGGAATGTTTTGGTAAAGATCAAAGCCTGGAAAGGTTTCTGCCTTCCAGACCGCTCCAAAGATCTTCCCCAAGCTGGAGAATTCAAAGGAGTTCAGCCTGGTGGAGAGTTAGGTCATGTTCTTCCTTCCCCTGATTTCTCTCAAGTTACTGCAATTCCCATATTCCTTCCAAGTTTATTTAATTTGTTGGCCGGGTCCCTACCCTGAGTCACCTCACTGACACCAGCCACATCAGAATAAGGGCTGACACTGTCCCTAAACGACCGAACCTGATGAGAAACTGGCCTGGCAGGATTTCACGTTTCATGGCCGTGCTTTTCAGATTTTAGGTGCCTAACAGTATGCCCATTCCTTCACACCGGGGTTTCTCAGAGACTTGGCTCCCCCTGCCTTCGTGGAAACCTGAACGTTGTTTTACTCAGATTTGTGAGCAGGACAGTAGCTCTTAAGAGCCACTCCAAAAAAACACTTCAAATTCAGTGCCAGTCAACTGATCCAAAGTCCACTGAATTCAGTGGAAAAAATTTCCGCTGAATATAGCAGATCAGGTCCTAACTCTAAGGTTACAGATTAACTCTGAAGACTCAGATCTGAAAGCACTGACCACCTCTGTTGCCACCACACACGAGATCCTTGTAAGGATGCTGGACCCAGGCATAAGGAGACCTCTATTATACTGCACTATCTATAGCAAGGCTGTATTTTGCCTTCTGCAAAGTTTCTTTCTTTATGTGCTATTGGTGGAAGCTATTTACGGGAATTTCTTGGGCTCCCTCTTGTGGCACATCACAAAGAGACCCATGACTCCCTTCATTCCTGGAAGCGGCACCACGGCTTCTGTGGGGTTACTGGCTGCTTTGAGCCAAATTACACCACGTCGCACCCCGATGTATCGGCCAGAGTACCTGGGGGGCAAATCACAGCTGGATTACAAGGGAGAGTCTGATCAACTCCATCTCCCTCCCCTGGCATTTCGCAACAGTCTCCTTTGCAGGCCGAAACGTTTCTGCGCTGACCGCAGTGGGGCAATACTCCTCAGCCTTTTCTCGTGGGAGCAGATGCCTCAGGAAGGAATGAAGCTTTCTTCAGCAAATACGGGAATTACTGTTTCTACAGAGGCACTCAGGGAACTCAGGGCATTTGTAATTGAGCAAGTCAGCTGTAGGAAACCTGGGATGCCTTCTCAACACTCCCGGATCTGTGTTCAGAGCAGGAGTCTGGCAAGAGCAGCAAGGGGCTGGGACTTTCCAACTCTAATGACTGTCCTCGCTTTGACAAGCAGAAGGCAAAGTCAGCCCTGACAGCCAAATTAGTGTCCCTTAAATTTAAACCTGCACTTACGTTAATCGCTAACTTGGGCCGGGAGAGCACAAGAGACACAGTCAAATCAACGTGGCTTTTGGCTTAGCAGGACAAGCACCCTCTGTAGATGCTAACCTGATCTAGGGCTGAGACTGGGCACTCGCAGGAACTGCTGCAGCCACCGGAGGAGCTTCTGGCTGCCAGATGTTTGTCACCAACGCTGTGCTGGAATGCCACCACCTCCTCCATCCTTTTCCACTTCAGTGCCAAGTCAGCCAGCATAGCCACCGAAAGCAGGCTGAGCTTTTTTCACAAAGGCCTCCGACTTGCTGCTCGCAACCACAGACAGCTGAACTGGGTGGCACATCGAGTTGCCTGTCCTGGCCTTCTCCCACAGGTCAGCAGAGAGGCCTGAACAGCACCTACTTCTAAAGCTGCTGAAGCAAATGCAGGTGTCCTGTTCAGCCACTCTTGCTGGGAGAACAGCCACCTCAGAGAGCCAAAAGCAGCAGAGCCAAAGTCAGGAGGCTGTCGGTTCTGTACCAAAGCAAAAAGCAGAGACTGCACTATCCCCTCCACAAGATCCAGTGGCAGCAGGAGGACAGACTCATCTGAACCCAGCCATTTCTGCTACAGCCATCTGTCCCCAGCTCCGGTACGTCTCAGGTGCCCATCAGTAACACCCGAACCCCTCAGAACCGTCAGGAGCTTCTCCTTCCTCCCCACAAGACACAGGGTAGCTGGGTGCCTTGCACATAGACAGATGGAAGTAGCTAGACTAAGGAAACACAGAACCTGTGACAGAGGTCAGAGAAAGACACCACTCTGCCCACCTCGCAGACCTCTGGAGAAACACCACCACATAAGGGAGCACACTGCGGAGATCCTCATGCCCATGCAAGCCCACCCAGGGCAGCAGGCAGTACCAGCTTTGGCCCTAAACCGGTCAGCTGTCCATCACACTACCACGTGAATGCAAGCTATGCTGCTTCTGGAGGCAGTCTGGGTGTCTACATCAACCCTCTCTTCCCCAAGGGCTCTTTCAGACTACAGTCAACAGCAGTAAAGGCAGCCCAAACACAGGGAATGCTACAGTTTAACTCTTACTAATTAGTTTGGTTGGACGCCACCTGTACCTGGTGACACGGTAACAGATCAGCCACGTGCATAAAAGGCATCCATTCCCCATACACAGAAACAACAGTGCAGCTCAGCAAGCTTCCCGCAGGAGAGCACAGTTCCCAAGTGAAGGGGATGGCACCTCTCTCCAAGCACTGGCAGATGCGCAGCAGGGCTGTCTCTAAGGCTGAGGCCCAGGCCCCCGCCTGCGTGTTCTCACCTCGAAGGGGAAGTCCATAGCCAGCACCTTACACAGGCTGTCCGAGGAGCAGGAGAAGTTCCGCAGGCCCACAAATTTGAACTGAAAGAGTAAGAGAGGGTTAAGAAGAGACGACTGCATGGCCTAAAGCAGAACAAGTCACTGAATCGAGCACTGGTGTGGAGGTAGCTAAGAAGGAAGGATTTCCCCCAGTGCAAGATCCATCATGAGAGAGACAGGGTGAGGGACAGGCATCAGGCGAAACAACCGGAGAGGACATCTCAAGCAGGGACCACTTCATTAAACTGCTGCCCTTCCTGCCACGGGGTATCGGGGACCCAAAAGCAAAAATAGGCTCAAAAGAGGATTACACCAGTTCCTGAAAGGCAGGTCCCCTGGTGGCCATTAACTCCATGGTCTAGGTACAACCACTGGCTGATGGAAGCCAGAAGGGAACATGACAGGTATCCCCAATTCCTTACTCTTTCCACAGCGACTGGTCTCCGTGAAACTATGGGCTATTGGGACAGACAGACCTCCGATGCGATTCAGAACAGCCATTCATAAGCAAACCCCAGATCCAGAGACAAAACAACAGGACCAAGCCATCCATTGGTGCCGATCATATCCCACTAAAGTAACTAGAAGTGCCTGCATGAAAACTTACAAAAATCACCCTAGCCACCAGAGAGGATGGGATGGGAAAAGTCTGTAGGGATAATCCCCGCCATCTCTCCAGCAATGCTGGATAAAGCATGTACACTGCTGCAACTTTACAAATCTCATTGCAATAACAGAAGATGACCTTTAAAAGAAGACCAGGGGATTACCACCACAATGTCCAGACAGCATGAAATCTAGAGTGCCCAGAAACATCTATTTCAGGTATTTTATCATCCCAGTTCCAAATGACCCACTCTCTGGCATTTAATGAGAGATGTGGATGGCAGAGACTCAGCACACAGCTCCCACATGCTCCCAATACCTTTTTTTTTCCATGCATCTAAGGCTGCAGGAAGAACTTTTCAGGAGAGCTGACCCTGAGATGCTCTTTTAACCAAAATAGAAAATTATGACCTCTGGGCAGGATGCAAAGCAGACAGATGTCTGCTCCAGGCTGCTGGCTCAGCCAAGCAAATCTTTCCACCCAGGAAATGAAAACTGAAACGACCCCCCGCTTCGTTAGGTAGCTGTCTTCTGGATATTCCCGTTGCAGTCAGAACAGGATATTCTTCAAATACAGATACCTTCGCTGCTGGCAGAGGAGCAGTCATCCCCATTTATGGCCGATCCGCTCAACCCACAGGAGCTGCTCTCCTTAGCTGTGTCTAAGCACACACGGGGGCTGCACAGCAATCAGGTCCCGCTTCGCAAACTGTGCTCCATAAGCCAGGCTGCCAAATCTCTTATGTCTGTCCCCCAAAAAAATCGCTTTCCAAGCTGCTGTGGGTTCTAGGTCTGACCTCCATGTGTAAGTCTTCAAAGGAAGACTTTTTATCCTTGCTCAGCAGGGACTCTGGGTGGCAATCCGGCATCTATCTCGACAACTTCAATGATTAGTTTAAGCAGGAGGGAAGACTAAAGCTTTACAAGCCTTTCCCCTTGCCTTGTGAGCCCAAGAATAGATGCCATTGTAGTCAGGCTGCAGACCAACGCTGCCCCTGTAGAAACCACACTGGTTTTCCATTCTGTTTCAAGGGAAAGCTAAAAACAGCATGGAAGTTAGCCGATACCCTGCATTCTGATCTCCCTCAGTACTTTGGCTGGGAAAAAAAAAAACAATCCCACACTCATTTACAATACTCAGTGGTTCTATTTACATCCTGAACATGGCATCCCATTTTGTCAGAAGTACATTTTGAAGCCTGATCTGTGAGGGGAAAAAAAAAAAAAAAGAAAAAAGCTTCTGCTTGTGAAAGAAAGTGCTGAAGCCTGCTGAACAAGAGAGCGTACCCCACATCCTCCTTCTCCTCCCAATACAAAAGAACTTACTGGATTAATCCTGCTTTTCTCTCCCAGCCCTTCCTCCTCCTGGATCTTTGAGAAAAGCCAGAAGAATCTGAAGTCTGTCTGTGAAAGAAGGCAGAGACTTAGTGACTATCCACCACACATCACCAATCAGCACCTGCTGAGCGTCTCCATTCCTCTGCACTTGACTGGGAGATTTACAAACTCAGCTTCACCTGCAGAACCAGCCAGCAGCCCAAACTCTGCTACTTCCCCCAATACCCCCAAAAGATGTACCCAATTATTCCAGTAGCCAGCAGCCCACAAGCTGTAAAGATGCTGGTGCTGAGATGAAACGTCCATCCGACTGCATAGTGGGCTATGTCTAGTGCTGGCCGCAAAGCAGCTCACCAAACAGGGAACAAAAGGGAGGGCAGGGCAGAGGGGGGAGATTCAGTACCTGGCAGTCATAAACGGGGTGTCCTCTCCAGCACATCACGTCGAGGATATAGTACGTCTGCTTTGCCTCATTGTAGATGCAGTCCAAGATGCAGTACACTGTGCACACAAATGCAGGGAGGTCTAGACATGCTCCAGAGACTGCCCAACCCAACAGGCAATCGCCAGATCAAATCTATCCTGCATCAAGCCTGCCCTGATGTAAGGCTGAGACGTGCAGAGGGATCCCCTTCTGCTAACAGAAGCTGCGACCACAGAAAGCCTTTAACTTGGAGTCCAACAAGGCTACAAAGGTACCTGCCAGAGGTACATCAAGCAAAGGCATGTTTCAGAAAAAGGCATTTATATTCAACAGTAACCCCTCCTCAGGACAAGGAAAGCAGCTGCAAGAGGTATTAAGAAAGACGGCACTGTACGCAGCTTTCTGCTGGAAGACAGAGAAGATGTTGAGGTTTAAGAGTGTCAGTTAACCAGGCAGCTAATTAAAATATGTTCCTATCTAGCATAAAAGTATCTGAGATTGTCCATGTCTAGCTATGCCCAGATACACGAACAGGCCTGAAGCTAACTTCCCCCTGGCACCAGAAAAGGGCACAGCTTCATGACCCAGGGAGCTGGAGGAGCATCATGGAGCCTGCCGGCGCACACACTCACAGGGAGAAGGCGGTGGTTACCCTCTCTGTATCCCAAAAGCCTCCTCACACCGTTACCTTTCTCGCTTGTTGAATTGTGCCGGTTCCCCCCCGGCAGCAGGGATGGGAACCTGTTGACGCAGAAGCCGCTCTTGGTGTAAGCTGCTGTTATGCCCTGTGAGGAAATGAGAGAGAAAAAAAAAGGTCAAGCAAGACACACGGGCCAATCTTATGTTGGTTGGGAAACAGGTACAGGTCCCTTACCAAATGGTGGGACATCACCACTGCTGCCGCTTACCCTGGATGCCACGACTAGCGCCCTTTTCCCAACGGGACACACCACTACAACCCACTCCTGCTCCAGATCCAAAGGCACATCGACCAGCCATTCAGACAGCATCAGCTATGGAGAAATCCAGGAGAAAAACAAACAAACAAACAAACAAACAAACCAGTTACCAATAACTCTCCTGAAGTTATGGAAAACTCACAGCAAGAAGGTTCTGACTTGGATTCTACAGCTACACTGGATGCTTCAGAGGCGACTTGCATTGCTGGTCACTCTGCATTACAGCGCCAAAGGGGCTTCCTCCCTCTATCTAACCAACTTGCATAACGGACTCTCCCCCAACTCTTTCTCTTGCTTCCCAGCTGCTGACTAAGCTTCAGACTACAGCACAAGGCTCACGGTCCTTGCTTGGGTGCCTCTGTACCTTGGTCCCAACTCCAGCACTTTATATTTATTTATTTATAAATACATGGCAGAGCTTAAAGATTCCTAAATACTAGGAGTAAAGAGCCCACACAAATTGACCTCTTCACAGACTGTCTGGTTGTGATCATCTGAAAGGCTGTATGTCTTTTAGGACCAATATGGCAGCCAAGGCTGACAAAACACATCAGCTAAGGTTTCCCTTCCTTCCTGGTGTCCCAAACACAGGGAGAGATAGGAGTCTTTAACTGACTGTTGCACAACAGGATACAAATGCTGCTAGCTGAGCTGAAGTCTCCTAAAGCACACAGGCAACCCATCTCCACCTGTTCTCCATTTGAACGCAGCATGTGTCAGGCACAGAACAGAGGCACGGTTCCTCACTTAGCACCAAGCCAGTTATTCTCAGCCCCGACACAGCCATCACCATGGCTGCTCACCATGCCCAGCCCAGCCTCAACCACCCCACAGCCCTCACCCTGCCCGGCTCTGCCTGCATTCACCCCGTCGCAGGCTGGCAGGCAGAGGCAGGCAGTTCCTCACCTGATTAGCATAGCGCTTGGGCAGCTTCTTGCCAGCATCCACGTCCATCTCCTCTTCCTCCGCATCTTCCCCCTCGCTCTCCACCCCTGTCCAGTCGTCCTCTGCCAGCCTCCTGGCATGGTTCACGTAGTCCAGCCGCCTCCTGGGGGGGAAGGAAACAGCCCGGCTTGCCCTCTGCGGGAGGCAGGCCACCCCCCCGCCGCTCCCCACACCCAGGGCCCCGGGCCGCGTCTCCACAGCCCAGGCCGCCCGGCGGGCCCAGCACGGGCCTGCCCTCCCCCAGCGGCCCCCCCGGCCCGAGCCTCCCCTTCCCGGGGCCCCAGCCCCAGCGGAGCTCGCTCGCTCACTCACTCTCTCTGGAGGAGGAGGAGGCGCTGGCGGCGCTCGACCTGCCCCGGGCCACCGCGGGCCTTGTACGCGGCCAGGCGGGGGTGCGGGGCCGCCGGGCTGTTGGGCGCCGCCAGGGCCACGCCGGCCGCCAGCG
>VYZW01046167.1:11324-39263 GCA_013401315.1 Balaeniceps rex
CCCGCCGCCCCAAGTCTCCCCTCCCGTTTTGCTCCGCGTTGCGCTTTATTTGTGTGTGGAGAAAGGGGGGGGGACTTGCAGAGGGGATGTCCTGTTTTTGCCAGAGGAACAGTGCAAAAGGGGAACCTCGGCTCGGTGAAGGGACGAGAATAAATAAATAAGGAGCAGCCCCAAAATAAAGGTAGCGGCATATCCCGGCAGCGAGAAGGTGAGTCTCTCTCTGACTTCCCCGTCCCGGAGTCTCCCTCCCTCCCTCCCCTTCTGCTCAGAGGTAGAGGAAACCGGTTCCCTGTCGCGTGTGCACGTGTCCGTGGAGATGGGTGTGTGCGTGTCCTTGTGTTTAGGGTTTATTTAGCATTGTTTTCGTGTTGGTCCGATGACAAAAAAGTTGCTGTAAAACAAATGTGATGGAAGGAGCAGCGGAGCCGTCCATCGCGGGGCAGAGAGGGGCTTTCGCCCCCGGCCCCACGCGGGTTTAGTTGCAAAAAAAAAGCGGTCTCCGGCGCTGACGGGGTGACTTTCTGCCTCCCTCCAGGTGACAGTCCCTGCCGTGTTGCCCTCACCCCTGGCTGTTACCGTGGCTGCTGGGGTAAGCCCCGCGACGGGCGTAAGCCGTGCCGGCTGCCATCGCATTGTTCCCCGCTTGCGCCTCCCGCCCACCCCCGCAGCGGCGGAAATGGGGGCCCCGGGCTGCGCCCCGCCAGCAGACTGGGGAATGCTGGCCCGCCCGGGCGAGGCGGGAGGCAGGCCGGGCGGTAGGGCTCTGCCGGTCGCCGGGTCGCCCTGCCGCCCGACCGCGCTTGTGAGGGCTGGGACCGGGGCCGAGACCCGGGGCCGGGGCCGGCGGCGGCCCGACCGGAGGCTGGGAGAAAACAAGTTTTCCGGCGGCGGGGAGCCCCTCCGGCCAGAGCGGCATGAAAACACGCAGGGATGGTAGCGAGCCCCTTCCCGGAACACCCGTTTCTGCCAGCGAGGCTAGGGTTTGGGCAGCGCGGGGGGTGAGGCAGCTCGGCCGGGACCCGCCGGCACAGGCGGCGGCGGCAGGGGAGGTCAGTTCCGCCGGCCGCCCTCGGGCCCCGCTCTGCCCCAGCCGCCGGCAGCGCTCGGGGGTCTCCCCTGCCCCCCTTTCCTTCGGGCGGAGCGCGGCGGGCGTGCAGCGCTCGGGGTGCCGGCGGACGGGGCAGGCACCACCCGGCCGGCAGCCACCGCGGGGGCTTCTGCAGCCGCTTTCCCCCGCGTCCGAGGGGAGCGGGGACAAGAGCTGCCCGTTGTTTTTGTTCCTCGCCGTTTCCTCTCCCCGAGGGATCCCTCCTGCCCTTCCCCTCCCCCGCCCCGGTTTGTTTTTCTTCTGGTTTAAAGACAAAACGGTGCGTTTTCGGGTTGTCCCACCTCGCCCCCGCCCCCGCCGCGGGTCCCCGCTGCGCCGGGGGACGGAGGTACAGGAGAGCCCCGGCGCGGGCGTCCCGCCGCCCTCTCCGCCGGCCGTGCGGGGTCTTGTGTTTTGGTTTGAAAGCGTTTCCACGTGGGGAAGCCTCTGTGTGTGTGTGTGTGTGTGTGCATGCGCGTGTGTGTGTGCGTGCGTGTGTACTTGATCCGTGAGGAGGTAACAGGATTCTCCGTGTTCAAACCCTATGGGCTGTTGGCCATTAATTTGCCTCTCCGGCTGTCATTGCAGACACTTCCAAAATCAGATACCCGCGGAAAACCGCCGGCTGCATTTCACGCAGCTCCGGCGGAGGTTCTCCCCGAGCCGCGGGGGCTCTGCGCCGTGCCCGGGCGGCGGGGGTGCTCCGGGGCCGCCGCCGCCGCGCCTCCCGGCACCCACCCGCGGGGGAGCAGCCCCCGGCGCTTTCCACCGAGAAGCCGGAGCAGGATCCCACGGCAGCGCCGCTGCCAGTCAGTAATTGGCATCTAAAGTTTCGTTCACGTTGATGAAACTGCCGCTGAGAGCCAAGTAGGTACGGTGCTGCCTTCCCGTTATCCCGCGGGCAGGACTTAAAGCGGAGCGCAGGGAGGTAGACGTTTATGTCGCAAGTGGCGATGTGAAACAGCTGGTGTTTCCAAAAATCCTGGGAGGCACGCTGTACCAGACAAGGAATCGCCTTGGCCGATTCGAGTTTAAGCATGAAGTCATGCTAGAACAGTAAGAAACCAGTATTTTCAGTTTTCTGAGTTTAGTTTTACGTGTTTCACTTGCTGAGACAAGAAAGTGTGTCTAAGATAAACTGATCAACAGTTTAGACTTAGAGTGAAGTATACAAAGTAAGCATCTTTTCTGTATGGTAAATATTTTTTTTTGGTCTGACCTCAGTGTTTATTTGTTATTTAAAGAGTGTGCTTTGCATTAAAGCTTAGGCTATATCATTGTTTCATTTCCTTAACACTCAAAGGAGAATTTTTGTGAAATTACCGCGGGTTTGACTTTTTCTCCTAGTATTTCTGAAAATGCTGCCGAATAATAAATGTTTGCATACCTACAATATGTATCATACTGTGAGTAGAGTGGAAATACAGATTGACATTTCTGTTCCTTCCCCGTGATTCTTCCTGTACGTTTGATATCTAACATTAGCTGGACTACGTCTGAAACAGCTCTTCTTGCTTTCTTTTGAAAATGCTGATATTTATGTTACAAAATGTTCTTCAATCAGATTTAATAAAAATGAAAGAGGAGTATGTTGACCAGTCTTTTATGTATCTTTGTACAGATAAGTCTTATGCAGTTATAAATTGTTATGTGTATATGGTTGTACTGCTAATAAATTTAGTTGAAGGTTACTCTTGCTGGATTTGTATTTATTAATGGCTTTGCAACGCTTTGCAACAGAACTTTATTCTGCTGTATGGATAGCGCCAATGGGATAGATAAATTCTAAACAAGGAATCTAATGAGTAGAAAACCGGTGGGTTCCCAGTTAATTGCAGTTCCCGGTTAAAATGTTTCAAACAAAGCAACCAGAAATACAGCTATAGATAGTATCCTGTTGCATATTTTTAGCCTCTGATGCAAGCTTTGAGAGCTACTCTTTAAACTTTATGCAACTTTTACCTTTCAGTCCTAGAAGTAATCGATGTTAAACACTGGCATTTTGTATGGGAAAGGTACCTGTCCTGTTTCCTTGATTACCTGGTGGTATTGCACGATGTTCAATGCAATCTTCCAGTGCTAAAATTTAAACTGCTTTTTCCTCTATTAAATATGCAGGTTAATTCAGAAAGAAGAAAGAAATTCCTGGAATTTCTGTCAAACGTTCTAGGACGCAACTACTAATTTTTTCTCTGTTATCTTTTTCTTTCTTGAATGTAGGGATTTTATGAACTCAGGGTAAAACAGGTCTCCCTTTTTATAAGGAGAGTTTATTCAGCATACTTCCATATTGCAGCTGCTGATCATATTTCATAGAGCTGTTAAAGCACTTAAAACCTAAAATTAGGTACTGTCTGGTAGTAAATATTTCAAATCACTCCTTGAAGAAATAAATAGAGAAGCGGGCTTTTAAAAAAGAGACGTCTTGAAATATATCATTGAACAAAAGTAATCTTGCTTTGCTTTTACTCAAAATAATGCAATTACAGTCCGAATCACTGATTTCAATACAGTGTGCTTTTTCCTTAGGTTTTCTTCATCTCCTGCACTTTTATTGTGATTTTATACTAACTTTATTTGATATCATAACCTGGTACTTTGTTCAAGCTATGTTTATTGCTGCAACGCTTGTATTAACAGGTATCGAATTAACTTCTAACATACCTGTACTTCCAGTGAGTATTCTTCTGATACTGAGAACTGAAATGTAAGTTCCCTTGCTTCCTGGTGTGCATGTTTCTGTATGGCTTTTAATTGCAGAAGGTGTACGCCTGCTTTTTTCCAGATTTAAGATGAGTTAATTTACAGATTAGCATTTTTTATTTGTGTTTTTTTGTTGTATGGTAGTTTTCTATTTGTCTTTTAGTTGAACATGGGAATAGGTTTATTTGCTCATTATCATTCATTTTTAGTATTGTCAGGGTTTGCAAGAAGAATGCAAACACAGGGGCATCAGACTAAAAGACATCTGTCAAGTTGATCAAGTGTTTTTAAAGCTTTTTGAAAGTTCAGCACTAAACCAAGTCTGGTAGCAGAAACACTCTGATATCTTTGGTTTTTACTTTGTACTTGAGAATCCGGTGTTATTTCTACTATCTAACTTATCTGTAATCTTCTTGCCATTTTGCGTTAGAAAAGCAGTATTTATGTTGTGCAAGTGGAAGAAGAGTTTTGATATTTGGTCATCGATTGAGAGGTTTATAAGTAAACTTTTAATATGTGGTATTAACTTAATATGTGCTATTTTTCTTTTTTGGATTTAAATATTGTGTAAATGTGTGTCCATCTTAACCTTTTCTGTCATTGAAAAGTGCTAATTGATCTTGCTGGCCCTGACATAATAGTATAGTTTGATATTTGAAACCTTTCAGCTTTGGCATGGCCCTTTAATCACCCCTGAGATTTCAGGGCATGGTTCTACTGAAGGCATAAACTGCCACTCTTTTTAAAATTAAATAAAAATGGTTATTAAAAATCAGTTGTCTTTATGGTCTTTTAAAGTCAGTAAATGTTTTACCTGTCGAAGCCCCAGGCTTTACAATATACATTAAAAACTTTCTGCTTTATTTGTATGTATTAGGTGACATTTTAGATGTTGCTGTACAGAAATCAGATTTTTATGAAATAATTTGTTTTGGCCAAGTCCACACTTCTGTGTTGCAATGTTATTAAATCTGTCATTAAATCAGAAGTGCTTAAAGGAACTTGGATGCGCACTGCAGTGCGAAAGCTCAGATACGAAGAGTGCTTATCTGTCAAGTAAAGAATAAAATTTATTTGAAAAGGCTATAAAACTTACATTTTTAGTCCACACTCTAGGTTGTAATGCTGCCAGAAGGATTCCTTTTGGGATGCCTGTAATAGAGGACCTTGGTGAAAACTATTTTAAAGCAGTTTCTTCTTTTTTCTCTAAGACTGAGAAATGCATCGAATAGCTGTCCTGCCTTTTGCTTTAATGTGAAACAGTAAAATTACTTTGATGATTGATTATCCTATATCAAAATGCATCACTGGGCAGTCTCACTCACAGGATTGTATATAGGCTAGTTGTCAGGCTTTTGAGCAAAATGTCAAATGCTAATGGCTGTCTGAGGAATACCGAAGTTGAAGCATTTTATTCTCAATTTGTTTAAAATTTCTTCATGATAAGGGAAGATTATAATGGGGAGTGAATATCTTCAGAACTTTCGGAGGTCCATATACCAGTGAGACTAGTATATATTTGATCTTAAGCTATTAAGCTCAGGTACTAGACACTAAACTTTGATTTAGACCTCATTTACCATGGATTTGAAAAGAAGGATTTTGGAGGTTTTCTGTGCCTAAATTCCTTTGGAGGTCTGTGTCCTTTTCCTAGAATTAAAATAAATAAAATTGTGGCAATTTTTCATTAAGCAGCTGTCCATGGAAGTACAAGTGTAGCAAGTAATGTTGCAGGACTGTGTAGGGCTGTTTAATTGGATATAATTTAAGTGCTGTCTCTGAAGAACTCAGTCTGTCTGGGCTGACCGAGTACTGTGTCTTTACACCAGGGTTGCCTCCTATTGTGGCTGGACCATATGATTTGACTAATTTGGAGCAGCAGATTGCAAAAAGACCTTCCAAGGCAACCTGCAAAATATTCACATACAGAAGACTGATTTTCGTATAGGTGGTAACTTTTTACTTACGTATTTAAGTTAATATGCACTAGATTTTTTGGCGACATTAAAATTTATTACTATTGTGACATGACCCAGTATAAGCTGACATTGTCAGCAGTGTAAAGAATTACTGCTGCCTTTTTTTTAACTGGGTAGATGCAGCAAGTAACTATTCTGCTCTTGACACATACATAATTAAACCACAAAAACCTACATTAAAAATACCATAAAGGGTCTGATTTGGACCACAAAAGTAAAAGAAATACAGAGCTGAGTTTGCAACTTTTCAAATAATTGTCCTCTATGACTCTGTGTATATGGCTATTGAAATCAATGCTGGTGCATGAGGTAATTGGAAACTTAACTTGATGTTTTGTGCCAGATCCTTAGCTGTTGCAAATTGGAGTAGGAATGTTGAAATTACTGGAGTGGTCTCACATTATGCCAGATGAGTATCTAGTCCTCTATTCTTAGTGCAGTCTGGTTTTTTTGGGGGGATATTGTAGTATGCTTTATATGTGTGAGATCACATGTACAGAGGAGTGATCCTGCAATACTTAGAAAAAACAAAGGAGGGTTAAGTATAAATGTCCAAATTATATATTCATGTTTTCCTCCATTTTAAGACATTTTCATACTCCTATGTTAGAATACATCTTTTTATTTTTTACAGCACTTCATAAATGACCACAGAAATGCCTTTTACAATAATTGTATTCCTGAAAATGATGCCGTTAGAAATATTGTTAATTGACTGTATTCTTTTAATTCCTTTCAGGCAACTTTGTTGCTCATAGAAGTGAATAGTCAGGTTGCGTTTACTCAGGGACATTTCATGAATGCCAAGCCTATTCAATGAAAGGTGTGAAGTCCATTTACCATGTTAAATCCCACCTGGATGCTCCTTTTTATTTACTGTAGTATATTCCCAGAGAATCACAGAAAATGAAGTTCAATTTTCTCCCAAGTGAGAGCAGCTAAACCAGCCTCCGTACACTCCGGTTTATGCATCCTGACATCACACTATATGTGAGGTCTTTCTTCCAGCTCTCCTGAGTGTCCCAGCATAGACATGGTTTCACAAAACCAGGCACAGCTCAGATTATGCACATTTCCTCTGCCAAGTTCTAGCAATGCAACTCAGACTCAACCTAACGTTCCTGTTCTGGTCTTCTTAATGCAGAGAATGAGGGAGATGGAAACTAATAGGGCCGAATGGTGTAGAGGTTTTACAAACGGAATAATTATATTCTGGGAAAGGGTGTCCAAAATAAAATTTCCAGGTGACCCCAAGGCAAGATTTGGAACTGTGGTAGGTTTTCCAAGTGGAAAGATTAAAGTACTTTTCCACTCAGCCACCTATTTTTATGTTTATTCTAATCTGGTATGATAGGAGCTGGTGTAATGTTCGTATTAATTTGGTTCAGTTGATTGCCCCTTCAGAGAAGCAATTTTTGTGTTCAAAGCACCATCCGAGTCCTGAGCTCACTGTGCAGCAGTATGGCTGGGAGTCACATGCAATAAGAAGTCTTTCAGCTAAAATGTCCAGCTGATGTGTTTCCTAGTCATTTGTGGTAGCTAGTTAGCTATGATTCAGCTTGTTTTCCAATTTCTGATTAAATGATAGTCTAATTTCTCCAAGGGCTAGCTATGTAGTCAGACTTTTGGCTTAAGACAAATGAAATGGAAGGAGTTCCTCCTTGATAGTTGTGAAACTACCCATCTTTTTGGAGTCTTGCTTAGATCTGCATTGAAGGAAGTCCAGGATTGGAACTGCAGTTCGAGAGATGCTGTCAGATCAGGATGAAGCCTGCAGCAGTTTGATTGTAAGGTCTGTAGGAAGAGGTCCATCATTTTGCTCTGTTTTTACATCTTTTGCTGGGGTATTGGTTCATATAAGCAGTAATAGCAGTAATCTGCGTGTGACTTGCTGCATGTATCTGAAGTTCCTACGTCCATCTGTTTTCTGAGAAGAGCACAAAGCTATGGTTTCGTGTTTGGTGGCAGTGCTTCTTAAGCAGCCGTTTACCCCTCCTCTGCCCGCCACTCGTTTAAGCTGGATCCGTTCCTTGCTGTGGTTCACAAACGGCTGTGCTGGCAACGAGGCAAAGGTCGGAATGAGTGGCAGCACCCACGCTGCCGAGCCTGGCACCGGCGCTGCAGAAATAGCTGTGGAACCACAGTCTCCGTTACCTAATCTGCCACTTCTATTAACTGAAGTGCAGGGTCAAGTCTGCGGCGTAGGTGGAATTTTTCAGAACGAAAACATTGTCTACAAAAATGATCCCTTGATATTTAACCAAAAGGTTTTGTCGATGTGGGTTTGTTTAACTGAAACTAAAGTTGCTGCAAATAATTTGCAGATACATGTGCAGGTTAAAACAATAGGGAAAGTTTCGGTACCTCTGGAGGGGACAGCTGTGATGTTCTCAAAGGAAGGCAGGAGTTCAGATGTGATACCAGACGATAAAACTTTTCCAGGTCTCTGCACCGCTGTCCCAAAGCTGGGCTCGCAGGGGACAGGCAGAGCGTAACTGCTCTAGAAAGAGAACATCATCGCCGAGGGCTGCAGCGCTCATGACGGGATGCATTCTTTTACCACTGTTCCTGGGGAAAGACATGGAATAATTTCTCAAAAGTGGCCATTACTTAGCTGTCACTGTAGACAAGTGCTTAATTTATGGCAACTATTTTTTATTAGTCTCCACTGTCACAAAGTATTAACTTACATGCTATCATGTTCCAAATGCCTTTTGTATGTTGTTCCCATATAACACTGAAATATGCATGTTATACCACATCACGGGTCCATGAACACTCGAGCATGCCAAATTAGTGATATTATTTTTGGTGTGAGTACAAGTTTGATTTCTAGAGATAAGAGTAGTGATGTAATAAAGCTCTGTAAGGGTTTTGAGCTGACAAAACTTTTTGATTAATAAACTCGAAGGACACAAAATCAGCTTGGCACAAATGAAATGGATGAAACAGCAAACTAAGGCATAGATTTCAAAAATACTTACTTGCTAATGAATCTTTAGAGAGGACACTATTGCACAGAGTTTTTCAGGCATTAGTCATCAGATCAAAAACTACTTATTATTTTACCTGTAGTAAGATTAGTAACTTCTACAAGAAGTAATACCTTTGATTAGATCAAATACTGACGTAATAAAAGAGATCTTTCTTACAAACTTTCTTGTACTTCTGTCGTTAGATTGCAATGCCTACAGTACTGCTACTACGAAGACTGAGGGAAGAGTAAATAATGAAGAGAGCAGATTGCTGAGAGTAGTCCGGCTCGCTCAGTAAACTGAGAGCAAGCAAACAGTATGTGCTTCAGTACAAGGCAGGGGTTTATTTAAAAAAACAACTGGAGGCCATAGCAAATTATCAGAATGGTATCATAGCCAAAAAAGGAGCAGTAATTATTTAAACAAAGTACTAGGCAGAGTAAGAGAGGTTATATTACCTGTGTAGATAGTATGGGTGCAGCTACTACTGGAAAGTGGTGCCCCTTTTTAGCTTTAGAAAGGAAGCTGGAAAAATAGGAGAAGGTTTAGATATAAGACCAGAGGAGTAATTAAACAATTGGAAAACATGTCTTCCAGGGAATGAGCAGGTTTTAGTTTACCAAAGGAGGATGTAGCATAGTTTGATCACAGCTAATAAATATCTAAGTGGGGGAAAGGAAATCTGGTAAAGGATCCATTGTCAAAACAGTTGTTCAATTAAAATCTGAGAATACCAGTTTTTCACAATTACTTTCTGTTGCACACTTAGCGCTTGCTCTTAGTAAAAGAGACTCGCCTGTGGGATGGGGAGCTGTTCCATGGACTTCATGGCATTTCAGTTGCGTATGGGGACTGCTGATGGGCCTGGAACTGAAATGAGCGCAGACAGCTCTTGTGAGGATCAGCAGCACTTCTAATATTGGGTTTAGCGTTTTCTTTGTGCTGGATGAAGATGGCACATAGGATTGTTGCTACTTTTCTTTTATTCATTGTGTTCTGATGGTTTCAGTTTAGCCTGACGGCCGTGGTGTAACAGTGTTAGGTTTGATGAGTAATAATTGTCCTTACGTTCTGTCAGAAACCACCTGAGCTGTGTGCTGGCACCAGCAGGAGTTCCTTATTCTGGGACAGTTTTGCATTCACATTTTTTGTTTCCCGTTGTTCAGTAATTCCTTGAGAACGGAACACTTTCCCAAATGCAATATTTAGGTGTTACTGTCAACTTTAATTAAGAAAAAGGTTGCATTTCTCGTACCAAACCAGAACCAAAGTACCCAGGTTTATTTTTGGTGGCTTTACTTTTATAAGTAAATAGGTTTTATTTTATTACTTTCTGGCATTCAGAATGGTCCATTCAAGAACTGTATGTGAAACACTTGCAGTAACAGGAATGGCAGCTGCCGGCCAGGGGCGGGCAATGAAGGTGACAGCTGAAAAGGAAGGGCAAGCGGTGAGCTTCCTCCTTCATCAGGATGTTTCTAGGAAACTCAGTGAGTATTTGAACTTCTTCAGTAATTATCATTGCATACTCATACTGCTGAATACACTCTTGAAACTGTGGCATGGCTTTTTAAAGCAAATAAGATGTAGAGATAGCATGCTGTCACGGCTTTCATTTTAACATGTGATTAGATTCTTTGGGTTAATTTATCCAGCCTTGTAAAGCTGCTGTTTGCTTTTACCTGGAAGATGTGCTCATTTTAGGTTCTCCTAAATTCTAAAATGGTAAGTAGGGTTTCTGTTTTAGAAGTAACCTCTATTGTTATCTTATGCTATTTTTGTGTCACAAGGTGAATTTTTTTTTATGTGTGAAAGGTAAATTTGACATGTCTTTTGGGGAGAGGAAATAATAAATAATTAATATTTTCAAGTTGACAGCCTTAAATATTCTGTCTAACCAAGCATAGCCTTTTTCTTTCTGTTTTCAGTGGCTTGTTTATAAAGACCTGAAATATTACAGTTGGACTCGATGATCTTAAAGGTCTTTTCCAACCAAATTATTCTATGATTCTATTTTTTTTGGTTTGTTTTCAGCTATTTTCTACAAAAAAGAGAGGGAAAATATCTCAGAAATTAACCAAAATATGCCGTGTAGTAAAAACCAAAATCCTTCCCCCAAAAAAACCCTAGTTCTTCAAAACATTGAAAGGGCCAGCTAGTAGGAAAATAAAACTAAAATTTTTATTGAAATTTTAAAAGAGTATACTTCTATCTTTGCATTACTTTTTTTTTTTTTCCCTGGGAACCGTCCTTCTTTTTGGTAAGGTTTGATCAATCATGAGTTTGAAAACACTACATTTAATTTTTTTGCAAATCAGTTTCCCTTTATTTTTAGGGGAACACAGTGGGATTCTAGATTAGATTTGTTTACAAATCCAGACCAGAAACAGTCTCAGCATTTGTTTTATTTATTTCTGGCTGAAATAACCTGTAATTGATTAATCTGGAATGAGTCAGAAGAGGTTCGTGTCACTGAATGCCTTATCTAAGTGTGAGTGAAGAAGTCTCTCGCAGTTGGGAAGGCCCCAAACATCAGTGGATTCGCAACTCTGGTTTCAATCTCAGCAATTTCACGGTGTATTGTGCAATGTTAGGATAAGGGAGGAATTGCTGAGTTTATAATTCTGTACTCTGAAATTCTTAAAGCTAATCCTTCTTATTTGTTGCACAGGTATGGGATGGGAGGGGTAGGAAGAGTAGGGGAGTCAGTTTTAGCCATATTTGGGTACCTATCAAATTGGTACCCAGTTTTGCAGGAGAGATAAATGCTGCACAGAAGTATTATTTTACCTAAAGTAAATGAGATACAGTGCTTGCAGTTGTTCACCATTTGCCAAGAAGTCTTCCTGTTTTCTCATTTTCCCACTTGTTTTGTTGTGTGATGGTAATGGGCCAGCAGGCAGTTGTCTTGTCATAGATCCTTTCCGTTTCTTACTTGTTTTACGTACGTAACGGATGCAGAGACCTCATGGTCTGTGTTGCTCTGCTTTTTTTTCTTGATGCCTGCTTTTGACTGGTATCGAATGGTTTTGTGGTGGTGTGACTCGTTTCTAAGTCAGAAGTACCCGATGCAGAGTGGGAACATCATCTTAATTTTTCTTGAATGAAATGTCCACCAATACTACACAAGCAATGCCATCCTTCAGGAAGCTCAGTTCGAGGAAGCAAACTGCACTAAACTGCCAATTATACAAGTGTTCACCAAAGATCATGCAGAACTTGCAAGACTGTGTGTAACAAATGTAAAGTGACTGGCATGAAAGCCAATTATTTGACTTTAATTTTCAGAGGGTTTCAGTGTATTACAGTTCAGTGGCATGAATTGCATCTGTTTTGATTGCTGTATTTAATGTCTGGCATGAATTCAGATGCTCAGAAAGGAAGATGGAAATAACAAATTATGTCCCAGTTATAGATGTGTAATTTTTCAGGGGAGGGAGAAGGTAAAAGGAAACGAGATGAGCACAGAACTATAAATGCCTGATGGGTGTTGAAGACCCCTTCCCTGTTCTTAACATACATAACCCAGTATGGATAATTCTGTTGTCTCAAGATGTGGAAATGGCTGAGCTGTGTTATCAGGAACAAACACTCTTTCATCTCCAGCAGGGATAACAGGCAGACCCTAGATATTCTGTGAATCTGAGCTTTGGGGTTATCAGCGGCCTGATGATGGAATACCAGGGTTTTATTTTTAATTCCTATTTTGTTTTTTGTGCTAATAACGTCTGACATTGCACCTTGCAACGTATTCATTTCAGAAGCCTGGTTTCTATATACGTTAGAATGTATATTGTATAGCCAGTATATATATTAGCATATATACTGTATACCCAGTTTAGATATATGCATGTTCTTATGCATACCCATGCTGGATACTGTGCCAGGATGAGAGTGCTGAGCAGGTCCTGAAGGGTGTCCTGCACTGCTCCCTCCGTCTAGCTGGTACGCTGTCACCCAGGTATTTTGCTGTGAGAGCGAGGGCTCTTGTTTACAGAGGAAGCAGCTGGGTCTGTTTGCTTTTCAGCATATCCTGGAAATTCCTCCTGTATTCCTTCCTTGTAAATGAGTAGCAGGACAGTCTGCCTGGCTGCAGTAGGCAGGCAATTCCCCTGAGCTCCAAAGCCTATGGAGTTGCGTGAGTTGTGTGAACTCCTAGAGTAATTCTGATCATTCAAAATAAGGAATAATGTATCTTCTCTCTCTAAGCAACCCATCTGCAAATGCAAATTGATGGAGGGAGAAGACAAAACCCAGCGAAGATGTTTTCCCTCCACCAGGGGCCGCTGGCCATGCTCAGAGCTAAAATAAGCTGTGCACTGAGGATGGCCCGGCACGCCGGCCTCTCAGCTGCACACCAGGGGCTCTGGGTGAGGAAGGAGCTCAGCATTTTGGAGGTCACTGCTAGATGGAGAAGTGGGTCCCGGGTGTGCTACAAAGGGTTCCAGAAAGCTCTAAAACTTCTCGAAGGGTAAAATTCTCATCTGCAACAAGCTAAAAGTGGACTGAAACCAAACTGAGCTGAAGAGAGCCATACTTAATGCTCTAGAGATGAGGGCCTGAGGGAAAAAAAAGTATTAGACAAGGAGGAAGGGAAAGATGGACATTCCATATTTCCCTTAATTCTCTAGACTGTGGGGCAAGTTTTGTTTCTACAATGCAATATGAGTTTTTCAGGAGGCTCATTTCACTCGCTTTGATATCAGGAGGTGGAGAGCAGTTACCTCAGCTGAGCCTAAATGCGCATGCAAGATTCCCAAGCCACTTCTACTTCCTGCAGGTATCCTTCTGATTAAAAGGAATGCAAAACGAAAAAATTGAGAGCTAAAAAAAAAAAAAAAGAAACACCAAACTTCTCTATGCTTTCTCTCCACCTGCCAGTTTTCCTCAGGAAAGCAGGACATGTCCCTGACTAGGTCATAATGTCAGGATGGCTTTGCTTGCCTTTTTCACTGTTTATTATGTTTATGGTATTTAAAATTTGTTAGTCATTTGCTCTCCCTTGAAGTTAGACATAGATGATAATGTTTCTTACTGTTTTTTTCTCCACTAGAGAATAATTGTTTTTGTTAGGGTTGACACTCCTTTCAAGAAAACACAGCACTTGTATAAGAGAAAACACAAAAGCCTACCAAGCTAAAACTAATGAACCATGAGAAATATATTAAGCAATAGCTTTTCTGAGATTATGTTAAGAGCTGAATTTTCATTTTGCCTTACAACATAAGATAAGAAAGCTGGCATGTCTTTTTTTTCTACCAAAACAAGGACAGACAGTGATGTCCACTTTCTAGAAAGCCCTATGGTTATAATTTTGTTTGTTTTAAAAGTGTTAAATTCATGTGTTTTTTCTTATTGACTTGTCTGCTAATAGTTTCACTTGAGTTTTGAAGACAGCTAGATTATAAAGCACATCAATCTCATTCCTCATCTGGAGCATGGATCTTTCTTCCTTTCCAAATGTGATGCTAGTAGGGACTGAGAAAGCAGTCTATTTTACTATCCAAAATACAGTTTTTGATTATAGGTGAAGTTGAAATTCTAATAAATCAGCATTTGGCTTCCTTTTATTTTAGTTTAGGTTATATTTTATCTTTTTCACATGAGACTACAGGTGATATGCATGCGGAGAACTAGAAGAATGTTTTCCTAAGTAAGAAATGATTGAATGTTAGGCAGTGCCTGTTTGTTACTGCCTGTACCCTCTCCAGTTCCTTCAAACAAACGAGTTTCATGGCAAACAACTAGCATGAAATCATCTTAGTGAGATTGCAGTGCATATGCACTAGTTCCTTGCACGGATTCTCATTATCTGCCTTGCATAACTTCAGATGTGCTTCAGTCTCTTCAGATGGTCTGTAGGAACGGTACAAACCCAGTCAGAGGCTTGCCTGAGGCTGGGGGAGTTCAGACCCTGAAGGCTGTGTTCATTTCCTGGCACCTTACTGCTGTATGTCCTGCATACATTCAGTTGCAGTTATAATCACTAAGTACTTCTACTATCACAGGTTTCTGAAGTAGAGCACTAGAAAATGAGACATTGTTCTATTTGTGACCACTTCTCACTTAACTCTCAACCTGTGGCTGTTATAGACATGAGTTCTTTGTGGCTATGAGTTAATTGTGTTAACCACAGCAGCATTCTTACTGTTTATTCTCTAGGCTTCTTATTGACACATTTCAATATGTAAAAACAATATAGTAAATTTGACTGGCATCGTGCAGCTCCTGTACTATATGGCCAGAGCGTCATGCCGGAGCATCACTATGATATAACCTCAATAGAAGTAGGTGTTCTTCAGTTTAAAAAGAATAAAAAGAATCTGACAATGTGCCCAAGGGGATTATCATGTGAAAAAAACCCGTTGTGGTAGAAAATGAGGGCCACCACCCCCAATAATTTCATTTAAGAGGACCAACTCCTAGTGGACCAAGAGAAGAATTTCTTCTGAAGTTTTTGGATTGAAGTGAAAGGGAGGAGAACTTTTGTCTGATGGCCAAACTCCTCTTCCAGATGATGGATTCTTCTTGCAGCTCCATCTCTCCATCTGGCTGACTGGAAGGCCTGAAGCAGCCTCTGAAATACTCTTGGGAAACGTCAAGTGCTTTAAGGCTCTTTTTTACCTGTGGATCCCCAAGCTTCACATTCTGTTCTCGAGCCTGTGAAAGTTGCAGCACAGGATCTTATTAGACATCCCATAGAAGATGAAACTGCCCCAGTCAGTTGTTTATTTGTTGCAAACCTAATTTTCTGAAAAAATCATTGTGAGGGGAGAGATCACATCCTTGCTGTCTTATATTTTCAGTCATTTACAAAGTGGTATGCAGCAGATCCTTGAGTAGTTTGTTTTTTTTTTTTTAACTTATGCGTGTATCTCTGGGAGGAAACACATGTTTCTCCTCATGGTCGAGTCCTGGAAGTTGCAGTTTAAATTTGATGAAGTGTTTTATTCCCCCAGATAAAAATAAATAAATAAAAATTTAGATTTAAATGCATTTGTTGATGAGGAAAGTCAGAAATCCTCCTAATTAAGACATTTCTTAGAAAGGTAACATTTTTATCTGGGAGCATAAAACACTTCATCAGTTTTAAAGCCACATCTGCAAGAACTGGATCAAGAGCAGAAACAGGCATTTTTCTTCATTCTGGCTTGTCTGTGAGTTTAAGACTTTTAACAACAGTTTTAAAAATATTTAAACCCAGTTAGAAACACTTGCAATATAAGAGGGATAAGGGTGCCCTCCCTCCCTCTGTTTTTAATCTGGTTTTCTTGATGGGATAAACTACAAGGTTGAATTGGTAACTGGATTATTGCCTCATAAAACAGCACGAGGTTACTATTATCCTTTAATTTTATATCTTTATTAGGGAGTAATGTTGGTCTTATTTAAATCACTGACTTCTCTAATGGTTTTTCTCCTCTTTTACAAATTTATAAAACTAAACCCTAAAGGATTTGGTCTAAGTGCAATTGGCATAACTGCTATTATAAAAATCATTGTGTTAGCAGTTGGTTATAATCAGCCGCTTTAACTGGGCTCAAAATGTAGAAGGATTTAGCTATTGATAGGTAGAACACTGATAAAATATTAATTCTGAATTTTATTTAAAAAACCTGCATTTCCAGTAAGAGTATTTGAATTTTGAGGCAGTGTGAAGATGAACAACAGAGCCATAGAAACTATTATAATATAGCATGTTCATGCAAAGCATATACTTAACACATTGTGTATTTCTGCAAAGATTAAACAAGCTTGTCTTTGTCTTGCAATTCAGTAAAGTAAGTTCAAAAATTCGTGAAGGTCAGTCTTTTTTAGAAGGTGACTAATAGAAGTGGCATATTTAATGATGCGTTCCAGTGGATACATCCATCTGAATTTTGGGATACAACAAACATATTGTGGATTAGTCACAGGCAGTTCTTAATAGTAAAACTCCTGTTGGACTTACATGGTCAGGATGTATTTAAAATATTGATATGCTTTATATTTTACAGAAAAAATTGACATCCATCTGTTGATTTCAGTGTGCTTTGGTTAAGATCATGATCAATATGGAAAGAAATATGAATATGGGTCTGTCTGTTATGGTATGGCTCCGTAGTTGAGTTGTAGTTGAGTTTCACACAGCAAGTGAGGGATCTGTCACCTTCAGTGACCGACAGACAGAATTAGAGAATTTAATGTTTCAATGCAAGCCAGGTACTGACTTTCAGTCAGTAAATTTAGAAACTAGTCAAACAATTTGTTCCAGATCTTGTATTATACTACTGAGTGCTTGACCGTTTCTTTCCGCGGGCAATCTTACTAATGCAATAACATGCACACACTTCAAACTCTTAATTAAATTAAAGCAGATTTTGTGTTTAAGCTATTCATGGAATATTTTAGGATCAGTTGTGAAAATTCGCCTTTGTGTTTGGACTTGCCTCCTTCAGCAGGGGCTGCCGCAGGAAATGCCATGTAGAGCTGCTTTCTCTCAAAATACCCATTCTTCTTCGTAGGCTCCTCTCTGAAATTTGCCTGTAGTGGGTGTTTTAAAGAAGCCTTTCTATTCCCCTTTTGTCTCCATTGGACAAAGACTGCAGAAGATTTTTACAAACACAAGGGTGTGGGCTCCACGTTGACCAAAAAACCATGGGAGGTGGTTACTGTTTTGGTGAAGGTATCATGGGTGAAGGTGCTGATGTCTTGGATCCCTCTGAGATCGAGAGGAGACTGAAGCCATTTTGAAAAATGGGAATTATTTTCAGCTTTCTGATAAGGTGAAATACATGCAGCATGATTTTCTTGCAATTGGTCTTTCCCTTATGTAACATCATGGCAAAAATTAATGAAATGTGAATGAAAATCTTTTTGAAACTTAGAGAAGAGGGAAGGAAAACAGGAGGGTGTAATCTGGTGGCAGGAGAAGGGGGAAATAAAGGTGAGACTGGAAAGAAAGTGGACTGGGGCTGTAAATGTGCATGTGTGTATGTTCTAGGAAATACCTAATGCAGAACACAAGGAAATTTTGGGAATTATGTCTTGAGGAATAAACGGAGGTATGGCAAGCAAGTGACAGTTCAGACTAAGAGAGGAGGTATTCACAGGGCAATGTAAGGTGGTGGATGGGGATATGTGGGTGCAATGACTTGTAGCTCCGGTTCCTTTCAAATGTTCTGCGAGTGCCAACAGAGCTATACACTGTTTAACCTCAGTTAAGTAATGGTTATGTTTATGCAGGTTGGAGGTAGCATAAGGTATAAGTGCTTGCTGGTCAAAATTTAAAACAAAGATCCGTAATATGTTTATGTTATTGGGCATACTCCCACGTAATGGTTTCTTGGGGTGCCTTGTTGATAAACAAATCCAGGTTGTTTGGGTTCCTTAATTTATGTGTTTACATACTGTTATTTATTTTGTTTTCTTTTAAATGTAACACTAGTTTTGATTAATAATATTATGATTATTGTATATATGAAATATCCCTGGCAGTTCTTTTGTTTTAAATTATGCAAATTTGCATAACTCCAATGTGGATCTTTTCTGAGAATGGAGATTGTCATATAATTGTGTGGCTTTATAGTTAAGGTTACCGTAACCATTTGTATGCAGAACTCTTAGAAAATAGAATTTTCCTATTGAAGATCTCAATATTTGATGAGAGTGATTCACCCTATGAGAGAAGGCATAGACATAGCAGATAATTAGGGTAATGTCTGTCATTTAGCACTTTGTCGGGAGCTGCTTGTTATAAACCTCTTTGTGTATTTTATTTAATCCTAAAGGAATTTAATGGACCTTAGAGAGGGGACTTCATGCTGATAATTGCATAATAACCTTTTTCAGCCAGACACTTAATGACTAAGAGGTTATCATTAAATGTGTATTAAGCAGTTTTGTTCAGCGTTCCATAATTGTCTTTCTACTATGTTCTCCCAAGGGTTGTCTTTTGTTGTCTACTTAAACAGCTGCCTGTATTAACATTTTAGATTTTTTTATTGGTTTGCTTTCATAACTATTTTTTCTTGCAGGAGTTGAAAAATTATTACTTAAGCGTGTTCCTCTTTCTGTTGGTGTATCTCAGATAGCTTCCTGAAATAATACTGGAAGTGTTGAAACATTTTATATGAAATTAGGCCTCATAGAAGTCAACGGGAACTTTGCTGCAGATTTTAGTGAAACCACAGCCTCAGTTAGGGTGTTTGTTTATTGCAGATTTGCCTGAGAAGTGAGGACCACAGACTAACACGTTAATTTTTTCTGTTCTTTTTAATTTAGACTACTGAGCTGTAAATTGAAGGGAAGATAATTTCTGCTTGTCGGGGAAAAGGAAGGTGAATAACCTCCATGGAAGACTCTCAGGACCTAAGTGAACAGTCAGTAAGTACAAAGTGTTGCTAAACTGAATGGAATAAATTGAACTCTGTTCAAGTTGTGTTTGAAGGGTTTTTACTTCGGATTTGAGAATTATAGTAAGATCTGGGGAAAGCTTCTGAGCTTTTGGATTCAAACCTTTTCTTAGTTCATACATGAAATGAGTGGTTTTAACCTTCTTTTTTACCTGTTGAAGGTAAAAGATCATAGTTGTACAGCATTTTGCAGAACTAGAATTGTTGGAGGGCTGATGGATATAATTAAGGTACACAGGAAGAATAAAATGTTAAAAACTTGCACAGTGGTATGCCTTGTTCAAGTAATTGTATCAGAATGTATGCCCATAGCGGTCTGTCAGTTTTACCAAAGGGTTACCAAAAACACAAACAAGAAATTTCAGATGGTCAGACTGTGGCAGATGACGTACATGACTTGTTTCAGGACTGTCTTGGATTTCAAGGGGACTGTGAGAATTGGCAGCATATCTCCCTGTCCTGTGTCAGAGGGAGATTCCCCTTGTCATTGATGAAGTAGCTGGGAAAAACAGGGTGGACATTTCTTCTCCTTTTTCCTTTCTAATTTTTCCTTTCCTTTAAGGATGTGGTCTCCAGACTTCCTTACCACCAGGCTGCAGTTCTGAGGAGGCAGCATGCTCCGATCAATTTTCAAGTTGGCTGGGCTTGCCGTCCAAAGTATTAGCTTTGTTTTAACATCTTAATTTCTAGTGGTCCCAGTACTGGCAGATTTTGCGAGTACCATGATCCCCATGAGTCTCAGCTTGGGCTCAGTGTACTAAAGATCAATAACGGGATTTCATATTTCTATTTCTGACATGCTGAAAGAGGTTAACTGTGTAATAAACCAGTTTTAATATCTTTTTTTATAGCAGAGACTTCTATAGGTAACACAATTGCAAGGAACTGAGAAGAGCTTGCATGTATTTTTAAAATGTCAGTAATTACTCTGCTCCTGACTGGATAGCTCCTATCTGAGACTTTATCTTGGACTAGAGTTTTATTGCTGATTTAAAATGGTACAGAACTGAAAAGTCTTAACAGTGTCTTAATTAACCATGGTGGCACTACTTGGGACAGCTGCACATATTTATGTATTTAAACTGTTCCCAACCAAAACTTTAGAGCATGTAAAAGCTACATGGCTTCATAATTTAATAGAGTTTTATAAAGGTCATAAAAGATTAAGCAGAAGTTCTCTCATAGTCTGTGAAACAATTATTCTGTGCAGTATACATAGTACAGTTATTAATAGGAAGTAGACGAGCCAGTTTGGCTTAGTGCAAAAATGTGTTTTCATAGTAGTTAAAATGTTTTTGTACCACTGGATGCCTGATAAATGCATACTTTAGTAGCCATTTTACTACCTTATCGTAGTCTAATTTTTGCAGTATTCTTCACAGTTACTACATAGCTTTATGCTAATATGTGAGAACAGTCTTACAGATTACAAACTGAGGTGAAATCTGTGCCATGTTGCATATGGAGATAGGATTTGCTGTCCTTACACTATTGTTAGTGTCACAGAAAATTGTGATTCAAGACAAGAGTTTATTCTTCTTACTCTTTGCTGAACAGTGGCAGAACTTCAACACAATGGGTGGGAAGAGTCCCCTTTCATCAGTCCCTTCATCCAGGTGTGCACCCTGACTACGATCTCACGCAGGTGTTGGGCACTGTCCTGGGAAAAGGAATTGTGGTGTGAAGCCCGTCTGCCTAGAACAGATACTGAAACTTCATTTCCCCACTTCAAAAGCCTTTTCAGTATTATATCATGGTTAAATCCTCTCACAGCCAAGTTTAAAAAAAAGAAATAGCGTTTCTGGCTTATTTCTTTAAAAGCTGCAGGGCAGGACTGTGGGCTAGAGATCCCAGGTAGAAGGGGGCGTTCTCTAGCCGAGGCTTTGGTGGTTTAAGCTCCAGGAAAGTATCAGATGTATATCCTACACCCCTTCTGCTTGTACTGCCCTGGTGTTTTGTAGTGGTTAATGTGTTTTGCACTGGTCTAGCTCTAGGCAGTTTCTGCTCATCATGCAGGATTTCTGGTTCTTGACATGTTCAAGGAGCCTAGGTATTTCATTCCGGCTTCAGGATTCCTCTCTGGGAGCTGGGTGCATAAGATTTAGATCATGGAAATTCAAGGAGCCTAGGGATCTAGCCACTGCTGCGAGCGTATTAGATTGTGTGAATAAGCATGAATGCAAGACCTGTGCTCAAACTTGTGCTGGCACCCTGCCCCGAATATTCTAGTCCTTGGTTACTTGAAAGACTGCCTGTCTCTGCAACCGAGATGGGTTAGAAGGTACTTGCTGTTGGATGGTATGTTTGATGGACAGCTGAGTTTTCTGAATAGAGAGATTCCTTTATTGAATTCATTTCCCTGGGCAGTCTGTTATGAGCCTTTCATCCTTGGGAAAGGAGGCCAGGCACATTTACTTGGATTAGTTAACAAGGTTAATTTTCAAGTTTTATTTTAAAGAAAAGAGATTCTGCTAATTTCTGCAAGTAGGTCATCCTCCTGAAGTATGATAGACTGTAGCATAGCTATTATTGTGACAGTCTTCTCCATAATTCTGAGATCCCTACTATTGTTCTAACTCGAGTTTTTGTTGTTTACTCTGTCTTATATTCTTTTAAAATACACTAATAAGAAACGATTGATTCTGTGATTCCTGTCCTTAAACTATATCATAGTCAGGTGAAACTGATATGATCATAGTTCTGAGCAGTTCCACAGCATCCCTGTTGCTGTATAAGAAAGAAACTCTTCCACTTTTGTCTCAGAGCAGTGACTGCATGACCACAGGCTGCTTCACCCTGTTCTCCGAGTCTCTAAAGAATTGCATTTGACTGAATTGAGCAGCTGCTGTGTTTCCTGAGATTCCAGCTTGATTAGATGTAATATATGCACCGTTTATTGCATTATGTCACTAATTAATTTATTTTCCCTATTTTTATTGGTAGTAAATTCCGTGCCCCTGCTACATTTTAAATCCTTATGCACCGACTGACCAGAAGTCAGTCTCCTTGCCTGCTTGTTGTACCGTAGAGCCTCTGTGCCGAGAAATCTGTCGTGCTTGCTTTCCTTTGCCTTCTCCTTCCCAGTCCCATGTGGCAGAGGTGGGGAAATCTAGTCTTAATCTAGATTGTACAGTGATCAAAAGAGTCAGAATCAGAGTGGAGTTTATTATACTTTGGTTTTCCTGTCTTTACATACAGCCGCATAGGTATGTGGCTGTATTTTGAAGATCAGCAGGAAAATGATGCAAGTTACTGCCTGACACAGAGGAGAGCTGGCATCCATCAGGTGCAGTTGAGATCCAGGGAGTTCCTGCAGCCGGCATGGAGTGGGCTGGGCTGGGCTGGGGCTCATCAGTGGTGCTGTACCCTCTGGAGCTCACAACTCTCTTTTTCTTTCCCAATTCAGACGCAGAATATGCTCATACATCGTGCATAGGAAGGAGATTTGTTTATGAGCATTCTGAAGGAAGTAGAAGAAAATAATAGCACATGTATTTCACAGACAGAAGAAAATAACCAAATGGTCCTTTCTATATTCTGGTGTGATGTCCGTCACCATGTGCAGGCTGCTACTTATCAAGTGAAAGAATACTTAAAGCCACATAAATTGGTTTTACGCAGACAGATGTAGCTAGGTAAAAATGTAGTTTTAATAACTGTGATTGCCATGGATTTTATACACACTAAATAAAAAAAAGTAGAAGATATAATGAAACACATTAGATTTTATGTTACTATTATTGCTATCGTTCAAAATAAATACCCTGATTTTCACTGATTCTAACTAGAAATACTTTTTCAAGAGATGCATGTTAAAACTTCTATTTAGTTTTGAAATGGGAGAGAAGGAAACTTTATAGATCTTGTATTTATGAAGAATCTAGTGATTGGGAGACAAAAGTTTTTTAAGACTGGTCTTGGAGATGGTTAATAAAATCATAAATGTTTAGCACCTAAATCGTCCTCTGTTGCACCTTCATATAGCAAACAAACATAGGATTTTGAGAACTGCAGAAGTTTTACACTCTTTATTTTATCTTCTTTTAGTTGTTATTTGCTGTTCAATCTGTATTAGTAGAAGAAGAATAATTTGGCTGCTAACTTGCTAGTTTAGGATTTCAAAGGGCCTTATTAGAAACTGATGTAATTTCATCCCCTGGCCCTTTTATATAACAGCGTGCATATTTAGATTACTTCATTTTAACCTAGAATTAAACAATAGATTGCAGTGCTGTAGGACAGGACGCTAGCAGATGTGAGGCTAAACCTGATTGAACAGGTTTTCATTTTTGTGACGTTTGGACCATCATCCCTGTTGTGCCCTGGGTAAGTTATTTGTTTTTCATCAGATTATACAGACTCTCATATCTGTTAGTTGCATTTATGCCTTACTTGCAGCTGGACAATCCCTGGCAACCTTTTCAGACAGTGTTGTTTCCCCGTTTTTGTTTTGTTTTAATGTGTGAAGGTGTCAGATGTGATCCCTTTGCAGATCAGTTTTCAGCTGTAGCTACTTCTCCATCGCACGAGCCCTGTGCCTGCAGCATTTAGTCTTCCCCCCTCCATATTGGGCAGCCTCCTTGCGCCCTGGGAACTTTGGCTGAAGCTCATTTCAATTAAATGAAAAATAGTTTAAACTCTTTTACTGAGTTTTAAATGTCCATCATACTTTAGAAGGCTGTTCTGTATCGCAGCATAGCGCATTGTGGTTCTTATCTCTGTGATATCAATATTTGTAGGACTTGGAATATTATAGGCAATTCATCTTGTCAAATTAGCGATGTTGGTTGAAAGGGACCTCTGGAAGTTATCTAGACTAGCTTCTGGTCATGAAATGCTGGCAGTATGCACTGTTACGAAAGCAATGAACTATATTAAATATCAGTGAGTGAGTACCTTCTGAAGAAATTATGGGTTTAACAAGCAAAAAATAGTTGCCTTAATGAGTGACTATTTGCTTTTAACTAAAACCAATCATTGAAGAAAAATGCCATAACTTGAAGTCAGTTGAAGTAAAAGAAAATCAGCATGTCTTTTCCAAGGTATATTTCAGATCATTTTTGAGAGTTGCTTAGGTATTTTATTACCTGCTTTCTATAGACACAGAAATTGGCACAGAGAGATGGTTTGCCATAGATGATCCAAAATTATCACTCACTTCGAATTACAGTGGATCAAGAATAAAGTGTAACATCATAACTCCTTGTCTGTAATCTAATAGGGAAGTATAGAAAATTAACAGGGCTGAATCTTTCACATTCCAACAAATTTGAGGTTGAAACATCACTGTTGTTCTCTCGCTGCTGTGAGACCTTTACATATGGCATAACAACCTCTGCGAACACATAAATACTGTTTTTCTAATTACTTTGCCCTCTACCACGTCAGCGTTCTGTCATTTCTATACGATAATCCACCAGTGATAAATTTGAAGGTGCTTTTTCCAAACTACATTAGTGGTTGTGTATATGTTTTATTTTTCCGATTTACGAAATGGGACAGACCAAATGAGACAAAACTCAGAAGCGGATAATGCATTTTGACATGTGGAATAAACTGAGCTGATTCACGTTTCATATGAATTGCATATCATTGGAGAAATACAGTTTGGCGTTGGTCAAAGATACAGATGTTCACTGTTGACACACACATAATAGAAATGTGCATTTCTGTCTGAGTTAATTAAAGTTATGATTTGAAAGCACTTTTCTTTAAAAGCTAAACAGACAATCTCTTAAAAAAATATCCAAGAGAGTGAGACAGAATAACATTCATGGCTTGTAACCTTGCAAGATGGGGTGAGAAGAAGGGTTGGCAAACAAACAGAAATGTTCCTGTCATCGGCACTGTCACGTCTTCTCTGGCTCAGCTCTCCACCTGTCTCCTGGAAGATGTTACTTAGTCAGTATCAGAGGTTTAAATGGAAAGGCATTGTATGGGCTGTGTTTAATAGCAAGGGAAACCAATAAAAGAAATACGTTCTGTTGTCACATACTGTCCTTGGAACGCTGACAAGGACTGACACATAACTACTATATGGCTTGTTATGACTGGTATTCCTGGCTCCAGAGAGGCCCCAGACTGGAATTTTAGGGATAAAACTACTTGGGAAAATTGCTACTTCCATAAGCTACATGAACTTCCCTCAAGGTAGATACTGTCTTCTGCACAGAGGGCTCTAGGGTTCCTGGAGCATGGAATTGTGTATTAATAGTGATGTTATAACTCTGATGCTATAGGGATATCAGACGTGACTTCTATTATATTATAACAGATAATACCACTAGAGAAACAAATGGAAAAAACTTTCAGGTACAAAAACTTCTTTTCAAGGCCAACTTAGACCTTCTTTGGAGCTTCAACAAGGGCTTATTCACCTAAGAAAAGGTTTGTATATATGCATGTGTACATAAGATTTGGAACATATCAGCCAGTCTAATAAAAGGTATTGCCTCTCCCTATAAATGGTGCTTCTTTACATTAAATCATCAGAATCTGACAGACATGTTTCAAGCTCCGCAGATGGATTTTGCTTGTAAGATATGATACTTGTTCAAGCTTTTAAATGCCAAATTTATAAAAGCTATACTTCTAATTGATTTTAATATCGTATTTTAACTTAGAATTACTAATGAAATTTCCAAGGATGTCCATGTCAGTCCTATCTGTGAATGCAAAATGAAAATATAATTATTTCCTTAGGACAGTGATTGTACATCAGTTTAGGCTTCTGATTTTGACAGTGTCCAGCTGTTGCTAATATGTCCAGAAATACTTTCTTCTTCAGTAAAAAGGGGTCAGAGTTTTGTAATGCAGACAGAATATTTGACAGTATGACAGTGAATCAATCTTCTCTAGCCTTTTCATTTTGTAAGGCTAAAAGCCTAGTGCTTTCATGTCTGTTAAATGACTATGTCTACATTTTCACGTGAAAGGTATGGATTACACTGAACATATATTTGGTTTATTCTCATTTGATTATTGTAAAAAGTCCAGATGCAGCAGTGTGCTGAAGAATGTGTGGGACTTAAGGGATGTGATTAAGCCCACTGAAATCAATGGGATTTCTCATGTGCTTTAAGTTAGGCATGTGCTTAAATACTTTTCTGGAAAAGACTTGGAAATACAGTGCAAAATAAAAGCAATACTTTCAGAAATATTTTATTAGCAAATACTTCTGAATGATTTGTGGCTATGGCTAATATTTATTCAGCATCATATAACGGTCATGGTTTCTTTCTTCTCCCTGTAGTAACTTTTCTCTGAGCTCTACCTCAGTATCTGAGTGGTTGACTTGCAAGTCAACTTCTATTAAAAAAGAGAAGAATGACAGGGAGAAGTGTTACATTTTTAAATAATAAAATGACACTAGGTGAAGAATAATTCCATATTTTATAAAGCATGTCTTAAACACATTGAGCACATGCAGACCCATTAAACCACAGTCACATCCTTGACCTCTTTTATATTAGGTTAAATCTCTAGCAACTTAAAGGAAGAAAAGTTAAAAGTGTTGAAATGTTATGGCTACAGCAAATGGAAATAGTTTTGCCATAATATAACTTAAGGCAGAACTTGTCCCAGAGGATGCCATTGAAGAAACAATGCAAAACTTGTGTTGCTTATTTCATTATATATTAATTAGTAAAATAATTTGTTTTAAGATTGGTTCATCCTCCATGCTTCTGAAGGCAACACCTGATGACAGATGAGAATATTGTTCCTGTAGCATGCTTTGTGATGTGCCAGCACTTGGACTTAAGCAGTGATCGTGCTTTAGTCCAAGAGGTCCACCAACCCAAATATGAAGCAGCATTGCAGCTGAGAGACAAGTTTTGTGTTGGAATGTTAACCTTTAAAAAGCAACTTCTAGGTGAGAAACTAAGATTATTTCAGTCAAGACCAGAGCTGACTGAACACGCCTTTTCTTAAATGTGGCAACAGACCTAGTATATAGTTGTATATATTTTAACTGCACCCTGACATTGGTTTCATGATATTTAAGGCAAAACCAGACCAGAATGTTGTTGAACAAAGCCACTAATAAGCTGAGTGTTTGTCATTTGTCAACCAACAACAAGGCTGAGAAATACTGTGAAAAGATCTATAGTCCTGTAGTGTTTAAGAACCTGTATCTGAAATTGAAGTTTTTTTACAGAAAATTTACTTACCCTGGAAAACCTAGGCCACCTAGAGTAAAATTTTTGTGTTTCAGTGGAGTCAAGAAGTTTTCCCATTTTCCGGGTGCATTGCCTANTAATGTGCTTTCCTGTAGTGAAAGAAAAAGCTGTATACAGAGATCTGAACAATCTTGTGCTCAGATGTTCTTTATAACGTGAAATGTCACTGGTATGCACTGGAAAAAACAAATCTTTACAGTAAATAGAAACATTACAATAGTACTTTTTTAAATTGTTCAACAAGAATAAAAACAGCTGTGTAACAAGGCCCAACATATTATGGTATTATATATGTATTACCAACGTAATACTTTTAGTGTGCTCAGTACACTGTGTGGCTTTCCTGACCAATTTCTGAAAGAAGTTTATATGATACTACTTTCCAGTGCCAACTGACATGCTTTTTTAATGCTAATGAAGAATATGTGGGTGGGTTACTTTTTAGCTTGTGAAAATACCTGCTGAAGTTAGAATTTAGTAGCATCAAAAGGAAGAGAATCTGCTGCGAAACGGATTTCAAAGTGGGGACTAAACACAGTGTTTTTATCCTTGGGATCCTTCAGGCATCCTGCTTGGACTCATTGCTAAGCTCAGGTGTGTGCAGGTTATAAAGAACATCTG
>VYZW01046169.1:169-29351 GCA_013401315.1 Balaeniceps rex
GAATGAAAAACTGATCATTTAATGAACAATGTAATGATTGAAAGTCTGTTGGGATACAGCTGCAAGGACATACTCTAATTAGGTCATTTAATGATCTGTATAAATAGCCACGGCATACTGGAGCAGCAATAAGAGATCTTCCCTGAAGCTCTGCAGAGAATCATCATCTTTTTCATCTTCCTTCCTTCACTAGTTTTTCCTACTTCAAATATATATACCTTGCATCTATTAGTGTTGAGATTTCATAAATGGAAATTTTAGGTCTGGTAACTCATAATTGTTGAAACTTCATTTATCTCCTACTTTTATAATCAGTCTCTCTTGTAGTGATTTCTGTGCTCAGAGGAGCATATGCAGATTTCTGCAATTTCAGAACTCCCTGTATTTCTTGTTTTTAAAACAGGCATGTTTAAATGTAGGTATCAGTCATGTTTTTAGGATGAAGAGGAACAGTTTATGCCTTTTAACTTTCTGACTCAGACTGTAACACAGTCAGATCTAGCAGTGACTTTACAGTGAAAGAACATCATGGGAACTGCATGATTCAAGGAAATCTGGCACTTTATTTTTACTGTGTCCTTAAAATTTAGTTTTTCATGCAACTCTGTTCATTAATTATAAATTCTTACTTCTGTGGTTTCTTAACAGGAGCTCTTGAGAGTTTAATTGATATTTCATCATCTTAAAATCATACTCCAATTTTTAGTTTATGAATTTTTTAGAAGAATGTTCAGCAATGAAAGGAGAAATATTTTCAGCAGCAAAGTGGAATGCTCTTGGGAAGACAAGCCAAGAAGCAATGGATAAAATGCTTAGGACTAATTTGAAGGATTCTCCCATTAAGTTGCTAATCATGTCAGCTTTCACCTTGTGCTACAGTACTAATGTGGAGAGTGTAGTACTACCTATAACAGGTTTGACTCTGAATTAGTAGCAATTAATGAAATACAGGCATCTGTTTCCTGGATATTTTTCTAAAATAAGGGGATTACAGTGTTTATAAGGGAATTCTGAAACCTCTTCAGTTTGGAGTAGTAGTTCTAACAGGCTTATTAATTACTGCTGATCTCATAAGTAATTTTAGTATGTAGAATTCAGCATACTTTTGGGTTACAGCATTTTCAAACACCAAATTCTTGTAGTTTAAGCTGGAAGATACCATCTACTCTGACCTCCAGTTTAAAATGACAAATACAATTTTAGCAAGTGAAACTTAATTGAAAAGATTAATAGCAAGATGATCTGTATGCAATAACCAGTGAAAGTACTCAAATGCAGTACACACCTTAAACCATAGCACTCTTTCTTATTCTTTCCAAAAGAAACATTAAATTGAAATTCAGACTCTAAGATGAAAATGGGCATTCAGGCTAGTTGTTTTGGGAATACATAATAGAAGCAAGTGTGCTGGGTAAAAAATTGCTTATATATAACATGAAAATTTGTCCTCAGAATAATTTTAACATTTTGGAAAGAGAAGCAAAGATCCTTTTTGTATTTGTTGTGATGGCTTTACTGGTTTGGATGCCTTGAGGTAGAACTGTCCTGCTCCATGCTTACAGTGTCTCCCAAAACACCTAAGTTTTCCCTTTAAAAATGGGTTATGTAAGAGTACAACATACTAACCTAAGTCAACCTGTGTACCATAGGAACTCACATCTGCTTGGTGAAATGTTAAGATTAATGGCTTAAAATCAAAACTATCTATTCTGTCCTTGCAGAGTTTTGCTTTCCAACCAGGCAGTTTTCACAGGCTTCCTGAGTCACAGCAAACCTTTCCAAATCCCCACCTAGACCCTGGGAAGATCCTGTTGTCTTTCTCACATCTACAGCTTGTCTGTTCACCTGTTCTCTGTTTTCTCAGGGATCTCCTATGCATTGGGATCCTGGCTTGCTGTGTCTCTGCCTGCCTGCTGTCTCTTCCCAGGGCTGCAGCAGCTTCCCCTGGCTGGGTATGGTTAGCTGCCTCCAGGGAAAGGGGCACTTTTCCCTTCTTTCATGAGATCTCACCTGAAAGAGTTCAACAGGCTGGACAAAGCAAACAGGCAACCTTCCTCATGGCTGTTCCACCATACTCAGTGTTTACCTAACCGAAGAATAACATACTGAGTGCTAGAAGTGTGCCCCTGAGTACAGTGCACTGCTATGGGGATACCTATGAAAATGAAATATCAATTGGTATCTTCCACTCTGAAATACCCAACTTGGATACTGGAAGAGCGTAGCTGTCTTAATGAGCACTTGACAGGTTAATCCGTGGTGTGTTCTCTGCTTTCTCTCTGGTGTTTCTGTATGGGAAACTGGCAGGAGAACTCCCCAGTGACCGGCGGTCTGCCCTGGATTACTGTGGTAGCCCCACAGCACTCCAACTTACGGTTCACCACAGGGTAGTTGCTTTGTGGTGAACCATAGGAAGTCTGACTTGAGACCGTCACCAGCTGCTGTTCCCAGTGCTGGTACCGTTCCAGAGGCGGGAGAGAGACACAGCTAACGCAGGGTGGTACAACTAGTAAGGGCAAGACAAGGATACAAATCTAAAAATCAAGTATTTAAGATAAAACACATCTTTTTGCATTGTGATTTTTATCTAAGGCTTTGTAATAATAGCCCACTCCAAACATTGTATTTCTGGAGGAAATTTTCCTTTCACAAGGAATCATCATCTTCAGCCAAAGCTTGAATTTTCCCTGTGGCTGTTAAACATGAGATGACGCCCCCCACCAGTCTCTCCTGCACTGAGGACTTCTGTTCTTTCAGTTGGGCATAGTCAGCCATTCTGGTCTCTTGCCCTGTCATAGAATCATAGAATCATAGAATGCTTTGGGTTGGAAGGGACCTTGAGAGGTCATCTAGTCCAACCCCCCTGCAGTGAGCAGGGACATCATCAACTAGATCAGGTTGCTCAGAGCCCCGTCCAACCTCACCTTGAATGTTTCCAGGGATGGGGCCTCCACTACCTCTCTGGGCAACCTGTTCCAGTGCTTCACCACCCTCATTGTAAAAAATTTTTTCCTTATATCTAGCCTAAATTTCCCCTCCTTTAGTTTAAAACCATTACTCCTTGTCCTGTCACAACAGGCCTTGCTAAAAAGACTGTCCCCATCTTTCCTATAGGCCCCCTTTAAGTACTGAAAGGCCGCAAGAAGGTCTCCCCGCAGCCTTCTCTTCTCCAGGCTGAACAGCCCCGACTCTCTCAGCCTGTCCTCGTAGGAGAGGTGCTCCAGCCCTCGGATCATTTTCATGGCCCTCCTCTGGACTCGCTCCAACAGCTCCATGTCCTTCTTGTGCTGAGGGCTCCAGAGCTGGACGCAGTACTCCAGGTGGGGTCTCACCAGAGCCGAGTAGAGGGGCAGAATCACCTCCCTCGACCTGCTGGCCACGCTTCTTTTGATGCAGCCCAGGATACGGTTGGCCTTCTGGGCTGCAAGCGCACACTGCTGGCTCATGTCCAGCTTTTCATCCACCAGTACCCCCAAGTCCTTCTCCGCAGGGCTGCTCTCAATCCCCTCATCTCCCAGCCTGTATTGATATCGGGGGTTGCCCCGACCCAGGTGCAGGACCTTGCACTTGGCCTTGTTGAACCTCATGAGGTTTGCACAGGCCCACCTCTCCAGCCTGTCCAGGTCCCTTTGGATGACATCCCGTCCCTCAGGCGTGTCAACTGCACCACTCAGCTTGGTGTCATCTGCAAACTTGCTGAGGGTGCACTCGATCTCGCTGTCTATGTCGTTGATGAAAATATTAAACAGCACAGTCCCCAGTACTGGTCCCCTGAGGAACACCACTTGTTACCAGTCTCCATTTGGATATCGAGCCGTTGACCACTACCCTCTGGTTGCAACCATCCAACCAGTTCCTTATCCACCGAACAGTCCACCCATCAAATCCATATCTCTCCAATTTAGAGAGAAGGATGTTGTGGGGGACCGTGTCGAAGGCTTTTTGGAAGTCCAGATAGATGACATCCATTGCTTTTCCCTTGTCCACTGATGCAGTTACTCCATCATAGAAAGCCACCAGGTTAGTCAGGCAGGACTTGCCCTTGGTGAAGCCTTGCTGGCTGTCTCGAATCACCTCCCTGTCCTCCATGTGCTTTAGCATTGCTTCTAGGAGGATCTGTTCCATGATCTTCCCAGGCACAGAGGTGAGGCTGACAGGTCTGTAATTCCCAGGGTCCTCCTTTCTTCCCTTTTTAAAAATGGGCACAATGTTTTCCTTCCTCCAGTCATGGGGGACTTCACCTGACTGCCATGACTTCAAATATCATGGAGAGTGGCTTGGCAACTACATCAGCCAACTCCCTCAGGACTCTGGGATGCATCTCCTCAGGTCCCATAGACTTATGTGTGTTCAGGTTCCTCAGGTGGTCACGAACCTGATCTTCCCTTACAGTGGGAGGGGCTCCACCCCCCTGGTCCCCATCTTGTGGTCCATCAACTCGGGAGGGGTGAGGAGTCATACTGTATCAAAATGCATACTTACCAGCTGGTTTGGGTTGATAGCTTCATTTTTATTGAAATTTAGCTGATACGACTAGGCAGGAATCTTGAATTTCAGATGTTGTATCATCAACATAATCTTGTACTGCAGTCATATGCTCATGAATAGTTCTTTCACTTCGTTTTATCCACAGTATGTATTAAAAATCGGTATTTATTCTTTATCGTGAGTTGTAGTAATCAAGTGTAGCAGTTAAATACATTGATCAATGTGGCTAGTAATATAGACATACTGGTTTTGGTTTTGGTTTTTTTTTTTTTTTTCATTTGGGTGTTGGTTTTTTGGGGGTTTTTTGGGTTTGTTTTTGTTTTTTTTTTTTTTTAAATGACATTACCATAACTACCTGGCTGAGTGGCTCCAATTGCATTAGGGGTTATACAAATTCAAAACAAAAGTATTTTTCTGTCCAACTTACACAGAAAGTAAGCGATGGATACCAACAAACGTGTGGCTACAAAGAACAGTGAAAAGTTGTCTAGCATGGAGGCTACCATTGGAAATGCAGCGTTGTCAAGATTTGTATTTGGTATCTCAGCAGGAGCTAATAAGGGTCTAGGGATAACAACACTGTGGGACAGTCTAGTAATCTGAGGGTGGCAGCTGGACTTTGTTTTGGAAGGGAGAGTGTCCATTTGTCCTTCAGCCTTGCTGTTCAACTGTCATCTTTACTTCCTCTGTTTTTCTTTAGAGTGTGGTTACAGTGGGACAGGATTAACATATCTGGATGATAATTATGCTACTTGAATATTCACCACTTGATTGTTAAGGAGTGAGCAAATACAGGTCAGCCTAAAGCATAGGTTGCTTTTTCAGGGCACTGTAACTAAACCTCGCCTAAGGTATTGTTGTTAGATGTGCACTCTACTTGCTTTACTTTTCTTTTTTTTGACTTGCTCTATACGCATAGCTCTCTTCAGTACTGTGAATACATTTCAGGGAAATTAAGATCAAATACTATTTCAGAGCTCTCTGTTTTGGTTTTGGTTTTTTTTGTTGTTTTTTTTTTTTTTGTGAATTGGTTCAAGAACCTTACCAATGCTAACTAGCTTGTATTCTTAGGAAAAGATTTCTGGATGTGTTTGGAACTTTTTTTTAGAACTGGAAAAATTCGTTCTACCTCGTAAGGCAACTTCAGTGTGTTGAGTGTATAAAGAGAAGTCTTATTTTGGTTATTTTTCTTACAATTCTGTAACAGGAGAAGAGATCCCTTTAAATGGGGTGGGCACATGGGTCTGGAAGATGAAAGTGTAACAGATCTAGAACCTGCAAGTTAAAGCTTAGAAGATCTCATTAATGTTAAGGCTGGTTAAGCTGTAGATTTTTTCTTTCCCTACCAGTTGCAGTCTCAAAGTCAAGATCTGTGTATCTTTTTCTAAAAAGATTCTTGAGCTTTATTGGAGACAATAGCTGCTATGATTTTTTGTGTGTGTGTATTACACAGGTCAGTTTATATAATAGTGATTATTCCTCTTGGTATTAAAATAGTTCAGGGAGCCATCTGTATGAAATATTACAAAGTTTATTTGAATGGAGTGTAAAGCAAGGGAGTAATGTACGTGGGCTACATTAGGAAAGACAAGAAAGTCATCTGGGCTAGTCAGCATGGATTCACCAAGGTGAAGTCACGCTCGATCAACCTGAGAGCTTTCCATGATGAAATGACTGGCTTGGTAGGTGAGGGGAGAGCAGTGGACAATTGTCTGCCTTGACTTCAGTAAGGCTTTTGGCACTGCCTCCAATAAGATCCTCACAGAGAAGCTGATGAAGTATGGGCTGGATGAGCAGACAGTGAGGTGAAAACTGGCTAAATGGCCAGGTCCAGAGGGTGGTGATCAGCAGTGCAAAGCCTAGTTGGAGGCCAGTAACTAGTGGTGTACCCCAGGGGCCAATACTGGGTCCAGTCCTGTTCAATATAGTCATTAATGATCTGGATGATGGGGCAGAGCGTACCCGCAGCCAGTTTGCTGATGATACAGAACTGGGTGGAGTGGCTGATACACTAGAGGGTCATGCTGCCATCCAGAAGGACCTCAACAGGCTGGAGAAATGGGCTGGCAGGAACCTCATGAAGCTCAACAAGGAGGTGTGCCAAGTCCTGCATTTGAGAAGGAAAAACTACATGCAACAGTATATGCTGGGGGCCACCCAGCTGGAAAGCAGCTTGGCAGAAAAGGCCCTGGCTGTCCTGGTGGACACCAAGTTGACCATGAGCTGTCAATATGACCTTGTGGCAAAGAAGGCTGATGGTAACCTGGGCTGCATTAGGAGGACTGTTGCCAGCAGGTGGGGGGGGTGATCCGTCCCCATTACTCAGCATGGATAAAGCCATACCTGGAGTGCTGTGTCCAGGTCTGGGCTCCCCAGTATAAGAGAGACATGAAGAGAGTCCAACGAAGGGCACAAAGATGATTAATGACTGCAGCATCTCTCCTTTGAGGAAAGGCTGAGAGAGCTGGGACTTTTCAGCCTGGAGAAGAGAAGGCTCAGGGGGGATTTCATCAATGCATATAAATACCTTAAGGGAGGGTGCAAAGATGGAGCCAGGCTCTTTTCAGTGGTGCCCAGTGACAGGACAAGAAGCAAAGGGCACGCAGGAGGTTCCCTCTGAACACCAGGAAACACTTTTTCACTGTGAGGGTGACCGAGCACTGGCACAGGTTGCCCAAGGAGGTGGTGGAGTCTCCGTCCTTAAATATACTCGAAAGCCATCTGGATGTGGTCCTGGACAGCCTGTTCAGGGAGGCCCTGCTTGAGCAGGGAGGTTGCACCAGATGACCTCCAGATGCCCTGTCCTGCCTCAACTGCTCTGTGATTCTGTGAACTAGGACAGTGCAATTTCATAAAAAGTTTTTATTACAAATTAAAATAATTAATGGGCCTTTTAGAATAGTACTTAACTGTGTCACAGCTTGTAATGTGATTTTTATTTGAAGTTTTTCACCAAACTGAAGATATTTTTATTATATGTATGGAATACTTAAGTAAAACTCTAGTGCTTGAATTGTTAAGGTTTGAAAATGGAGCTTCTGTATTTCTGTCTCCTGATTTAAACAGAATAGTACCACTTGTCAACCTCTGTAAGCAAGTTGTGTGCTCCAAACAAAACTGTTGCTTGTATGGTAATATTTTAGCAATGCACACGCCTGCCTTAGACACAAAACTGTTGACTTTGTTTTATGGAACAAAAAGTGAATTTTCTTTTAAAAAAAACCAAAACCAAACCAAACCAAAAGCCTGCTTGCAAGGGTTTTTATGCCCTCTTCCGCAACTGTGAACTTCTGTGTAGGTCGCTCTTCAAGGAAGAGGATATGTAATATCTATTGCTTGGCTGAAAAAGATGCAGTGTTTACTGCAGGCAAAATTTTCCAGGGTGTGCTCATAATGGCATGTGAGACAGGAAGGCACTGCCTGGATCACGCCGTTCTCTCCTTTGAACATAAAGACTAATCATTGCTGTCAGTACTACTTTTAAAGTAAAACCTCCAGGGTTTTGCTCCTCTTAAAGAATTGTGGACTAATAGAAATACCATCCAATTCAGAAATTGTGATAATCATGAACTAAATGTTTGAATTTCATCTTCTATTTTCTTAGCATCTTAGTGTCATCAAATTGCAAGTGTTCTATTATGTAAAAATATTGATACGTTATGCATTAAATGATAGCTTTAATAGCGGCATTCCAATACCACAGTATTGTAGGAAAATGTCAGTTTTTCCAAAATAATTTTCATATATTTTTGAAAGTTTATTGCAATCTTCTGCCCTCAAGCCTTGGAGGAGGAAGATATAATTACTAATCCTTAGAGTGTGGCTTGATTTTCATACTACTACCATTCTAGTTTGGAAGAAAATGGCTCTTGGTAGTGTGTCTTTCCTCATAGACAACATTCATTAGCATATACTTTCCCTTCATACTGGACAGGTTTTAATTTCAAAGTCTGGTTGAGACATTCTTGGCTTGTTTCAGAACTGTAGAAGAACTAACCATGAAGCATTGTCTGAAGAAATCCAGTCTTTGAAACAAAATGTTTGAAAATACAGATGAAAACTTTCTCTGCATGTATTTACATTTTTGGGGAGGAAAAAGTCCCAACAAATGTTGGCATCCAAAATTAATTTTCCCAAGTAATTATGTTGCAAATAAATACAGAGTAAGGGCAAGAGCTTTTGTTGTTATTCTGCTTTTGGGGTTTTGTACCCCTCTCCCCACGGGTTTCTATCAATGTCCTACTTTGCCTCAGCAATCTTTTGGTGTTTTTCTGGTTCACTGAAAGTGCTGTGGAGTTTAAGCATCTAGACAGTGTGAAAATCCTGACTTGCACAGTAGACTAAACCTTAACTTTCTGTTAATATGATGATAGCTGCTTTAAATTCAAAAAGATGAAAGATACTGTAAAGCTTTTTAGACTGATCTCCATGGCCCCATGAAGTGCTTAATCCTTTAATTCATGGAGCTAATTTAAAGTTAAGGAAATCTTGCAAAAGTACAGTATTTTTATTTTTAAAAATGCTTTTCATGTCACACTAGCTTGCTCTAACAGGAGAGCTTCAGCAGGACTAAAATAATGTTTTAATGAGCAAGATGTTTCCTAGACACAATCGTTTCCTAACTGTCCTCCCTAAAGCCTCATTGAAGAAGGTGTGCAAATCAAGTTGTGCTCACTTTTTTCATGTGCTGTTCGCAGGGTAACTTTAAAGCATATGGATAAGTAATCATCTGCCACTTGTCTGTGTTACAGTATTTGGAGATTGATAAAGCTGCTGCTTGAGTTAATGAGGACACTTGAGCTTCTATCCCTGAAGTAAAAGGCCTTCAAAAAGCAGCTTTGTAGAAGAGCCATAAAGAGCTTAAAGCTGCCCCTTCAAACAGCAGCAGGAGCTGTTTAAACCATCTGACAATTAATGCTGGGTGCTTCCAGTATGGAGAGTTTCTTCCCTCTGCTGGTTGAACGGCTCCAGCTCCTCTCACCCCGCTTCCCACTGTCTGTTCAGGTTAACTTCTCCCAACCCCTCCACCAATCTCTCTCCTACACCACAGCTTTTACCTTCTCCCATACTCTTCTGTACAAATTATGGCACTAACAAAGTTCATAAATAATAAATATAATTATGACTCCATCCCTTTCCTGTACTTCCAGCCTACTTAAAACAATCTTTTTCATAGCAAAGTTTTTGTATGGTGTCTAGCAGCACTGCAGCATACTCCCAGCCTTGACGTGGTTATTAGCATATAAATGTAGGTTTAGTATAAAAATTATTCATAATATTAAAAAGTGAGCAACAGATTAAACCAAATCTTTCCCCTCTAGAGTATTGTGTCCTTGCATCGTACTCTATTTACACATGTCTCCTTCCTAAGAAAAGACCTGAACACTGAGCGTTTGTTATCAGTATTGATAAAAGCCAAAAATCAGAACTCAGTAGTCAGGTCTGACTATTATTATATCAGTATTATATTTGTCCTCCCCATTTTTCTCAGATGTGGAACAATATTTTAACTTCTTCCCGTTTTATACTGTAAGAGAGTACTACTATACACAGTAAAATACAATGGTACTCTGGTTCTTTCTGAAGATTTTACTGGACTCTTTGGATTAGATTAGTTTCTGCTACGTGCAATTCTGATACATTCTACTTCTTTTTTTTTAATGTGCCAGAAGTATGGAGTCATTGCATTGCAGTTAATAGGGGAAGGAACGCTGGGGAAGATGCTCTAAGGCCACCAAAGGTCTGAATTGCCTTTGCATATATCCAGGCCTGTCCATAGCATTTTGTCAGCATGGGGAAATTGGGTTCATAGTTTAGATACTTCAGCTGGATGCCTCATGTTGAATGCGTCTGGGTGGTACAAAGCTCCCGGTCATTGTTACACAAGCTTGTGTCTTATTTTATATTTTCCTGATTCTTTCTGCATCTTTCATGGCACATGCACTAGGCAAATATAGATGCACAGTATGTAATTAACAGCTAAATGTATGCTGATTGTCTGCCAGCTATTTTTAAAAGGCAAAACAGTATTGAATAAAAAAAACCCCAACAACAAAAAAAACACCTTTTCTGCTCTTCTGTCTGTCAGGTCACTGGTTAACAGCAATAATCGCCTGCTGGCTTTACTCCTCCTTGCCCCTTAGCTTTTAGGAGCATTTTCCCTATATTTCAAACTCTGTCCTTATTTGACTGGAATTGGCAACAGGTTTAAAAACTCTCAGGTAGAGGTGCTAGAAGATTACATAGGCTTGGGAAACTAGAATAAAAAAAGATCAGTTTACTTTCAGCCCTGGCAAGAAATGCCAGTATTGCTTCTCTTCTGATTGCCTTGAAGAAATCCAAGTTGACATTGCTGAAATGCGATGTTTTTTCTTGTTAATAGTAAAGCCTGGGGATAAGATACAAAGAATTCCAGGTTAAGGGGTTTGGTTTGCCAGTTAGAAGCAACTAAAATATGATTTCAAAGGGAAACAGTAAACAGTGTTAATTACATGTCATCATTAGAAATTGTGACCAAACCAGAGACTTTTGATGCTATCTGATTTTGTTGTTTTGTTTTTTTTTTTTCCCCCTATATAGTCTTTCAACACAATGTACTTGTTGTTTTAAAACTTTGGGAAATATCCATGACACTTGTGGCTGTGTTTCAAAGAAAACAAGAAGACACGTACATCTGAAATGTTCTTGAAATCAGAAGTTGAGGGGCAGTATGTTGCATGGGCTTGCAGAACTAGTGACTGGGTGGCGAGTAGTATCAATAGGCTATTTTAAGACTTTCTTTTTTTTGGAATGGAATGGGCCAATGCTGCTTTAAGAAAAAAATAAAAGTCTCTTAGCTGCATTTATCTTGACATAAATGATTTCCAAAAAGTCAACTGTTTCCATTTGCAAAAGAAAGCAACTTATGTGGACTATCCAGGCCTGAAGAAAAGATCATGATTCTGTAATAGGCAAGTGTATAGAGTACTGCATTGGCCTCCTGGGAATATGCAGCGGATATATATGTAATGCTGGGAACAGTGATAGATGGGGTAAACCTCTCCAGATGAAAAGGGATTAATGCAGCAAGTAGACAAAATAAAAGGAAATTAGCAAAATCAAGAAAATGGGGAAAAAAAGTATCTGAACAGTTCAGTGCTAAATCAAAATAAACCTGATAAATTGCAGTGAAGAAAAAGACCTAACTTTTGTTCACAAGGAATATATATATATTTATATATCAAGTGAAAATTACTCAGTCTGCCTCAAGATAGGAGAAACAGATGAACCTACTACTCCAGAAAGGTTAAAATGAGCTTTTTGAAATCAAATCTGAATCCAAGATGCTTCTTGCTATTGACAGTCTGTTTCACGTTCACCTTTTCTGATGACAACGTGCGTAAATCTCAAATAGAGTATACCCAGGCACTTGAGAAATGCTCCAACCAGAGCAGCCCAACTGCTCGCAGGCGTACTGAGGTTCCTGCCCTACAGAGGTAGCTGCCACTTCCAAAGGGCAGTTGTTCTTCTGGAGGAGATTAGAAGTTGTACAGTTACAAATGCCTTCATTCTGCCTCCTATTTCTCTTGTATTTTACAATTGCCTGTTTGTTGGATTTGAGAGATAATGAAGTAATTTAAAAGATTAATTGGTTTCATAACTGAATTTGCATTCCAGGGATTCTGCAATTGCAGGAAACTATTCATGCAAAAAATGCCTTTGTGTTAATTCTAAATAGCTCTATAAATATGAAACCTTATTGGTTTTATGACTGTAGCCTTTAAACAAATAATTCATCTGTCTTCAACATGATTGATTATTTTAAACATTTAGCGTGAGATCAATTGTCAAAGGTGATTAAGATGTTTTTATCTAATATTTTTCAGTACAGAATTTAGAATTTAATTAAGACATTGCTCTCCAGCTGTCTTTTGCATGGAAGAAAATATTCTCTTTGTATACTTGTTTCATTAACAGTAGTTATTGGCAATAGATCTATTGAAGGTTTATACTGTAGCGCAGACAAAAAAAGATTAGTAGTTGAGTGTGTAATTTTTTGTGTTTATACCATTTGGTTTAAACAAACTCCTACGTTCCTTGTCATAGAGCTTAGACTGGTAATTTCATGTGTCTTTTTCTTTATGTTGATAGATCTCAAGGCCCAGATTGTGATAGCGTGCCATAATGGATGTCATTTTGTGGTGCAGTGTAACCCTCTATAATTTTCTTCTGACATAATAGGATTTTGGTAATTGGGGGAAAATACTTATATAAACGAATGTCACTTGCTTTTTCCCCAAGTCCCGACTTTTTTCAGATGCAGCATGTGTGTTTTTATTTTGTTTTTGTCCTAGAAGCCATGAAATAATTACATAGATATCGTTGCTTTGCAGTAGATTGACACGGGTGTGGAAATGTTAGTTCATAAAATAGTGATTTAATTTATTGGATGTGGCTTTCTCATAGTTTCTTCTAGTTAATTTGTATCTGTTGTTCATGAGATTGGTTCATATTAAAACTGAATTCCTCGTGTAGCTGTTTATAGTTGGAATGTTTCCAGGAATTTCTTTGGGGTGAAATCTTCTATTTTATTAAAAACACACTAGACGACAGTTTCCAAGCTTCGGATATATAATTCGATTTTCTTTAAAGTTTCAAACATTTTTGTAGAATTTAGGATCCGGTGAGCCTGACCTATCTCAGCTTCCTTAAATTTAATTCTACTTTTTTGTTCCATTTTGTTTGTAGGTGGTCTCCCCTTTCCACTTTCCTGGTTGCACAGTGGGACTTCTCCCACTGGTGCTGGTGCCTCAGATGGTCTCCTTGTGGGAGGAGCAACCTCAGCCGTTCTGCGGGTGAGTAGAGGCCATCGGGATGGAGGCCTGGACAGTAGTGCTTCTCCTCCTACCTGTTCTTCTTCTGTTCTACCCAGGCAGCACGCGAATTCCCCTCAGCCTTTAACTATATGGCATGCAACGTTTGTATTTCCCTCCAGGTTACAGCCATGGTAGGGGTCTTTTGATGTATGTTTTCATCTGGAGAATAGCCTCCCAGTTGTGTGGTTATCAGACTGTGCCCTTCTGCAGCTCCTGGTTAATCCGTTAACTGCTTTCTTCTCCTTGCACTGGGAAGGAAGCATCCATCCTTGTGTGCCTTTCAGTCTCTGTGGTTCCTTCCTTCACCAGTAATATTGGTCGCAAAGCTAAAAGGCCACTGAGTGTTACAGATCGTGGCTTGAATATATTCCTGTGCTCGCTCTGTTTCTTCCTGTTTGGTCAATCTGGCTCTGACAAAGTCCTGCTTTGTTTAACAGAAATTGGTAGAGAGGTGCAAAACCGCTCCTTAAGAATGGGAGAGGGAAGAACAAACAAAACGAACAAACAAAAAAAAACCTTTTTTTTTTTTTTAAAGATCTTTTACAGTACTTTATAGGGCTCCTGTAGCCCGTACATTTTTGGAGGTGGTTAGCTGAAAGAAAATCATAGGTTGAAAACAATCTATTTAGTTTTACCCCTTTTATAAGACCAATTTCTTATCTTTTGTCTGAAGGAGTTCAACACGGGGCTTACTCATTGATCATGAAGCTTTTCTTGTTGGTTGGAAGTGGTGCTTGATTCAACAAGTTAGATGAGCTTTTTCAAATAAACAAGTTTTCTCTTTCCTAGAATGGTGGGATTGAAAGTCACCTTCACACTGGTTAGCTAGTGGCTCCATTTAGGATTTACCTAGTGCTGTCTTGAAAATAAACCACTACAGTTCAAAAGCTATATGGTAGCTGGTGGTACTAAATGAGCGTCTGAGAGGTTCATAGACTCATGATTTAGCAACAATAATCTGTTAAAGCCTTTAGTAAGTGGGTCCTTGTGTTTGTGGACCAGCACTCGATGATAATTTGTGGAGACTGCAAAGATGCCTAAATGAGAGTCTGAAGAAGGTAGTGATAAAAGGACCATTGCCATTCCTTAGCATCTTCCACCATTATTTAAAATATAGCACCTCACATCCACAAAAAAGTGTGTGAGCAAGCGAAGTAGAACAAGAGAAGACTTCTGAAGTAAATGTACTTTGAGGTGGAGAAGGCTTCCAGGGTTTCTGCATAAGTATTTTGTTTTACTTTATACAAAGATTTAGTATTTCAGTATTTTTAAGAGTATTTATTAGAATCTGTGTTCTTTTGCTTAATGAAATAGTACTCAATTTTTTTGAGTACTCAGTATTTGATTTGAGTACTATTTGATGATATTTCATGTTACACACAAGGCTGTGGTCAGCTAAACTACATTTAGTAAATCCTTTCTCAGGGCAATGTAAGTAAAGTTATGTTAAATTCAGAGTAAAAACAAATGCATTGTTTACAAAAAGATTAACCTTATTCGTGTTAATTTGGAGCTTTTCTCATTTCAAGTTGTAATTGATACGAAAACTTTGAAGAAATTTTGTCCTCAATTTCTTGAGACTTTTTGTGGCTGACATTTCTTCATCTTTAGCTCTATCTTGACCTTGACTGTATATTACTTCTTGTTACTGTTATTTTTGCTCTGTACTTAATTTTGATATGAAAAATCCTTCCAGAAAAATAATGTCATCTAACATGTCCTGTTTGGACTGTTGTCTCATCCAGTGTTAAGTAATGTATTGCTGTCATTGTATTAATATGTTAGAAAATACAGTAGGTTAAAAAAAAATCAGTTACTGATACCATCTAGGGTGGTAAATCATAACATACTATTTGGAGATGCTTGTGTCTTGGGTTTTTTAACAATTTCTGCAGAGAGCAGTAGCGCTGTTGTATGGGTATAACAATGAGTGGTAGTGATGTTATAATGATATTCTAAGTGGTGACTGATAATATTTTTACATTTTTATGCTTGTTTTTAATATGTCTTGATCAAAATAGTCTCTTAATACAAGTAAGGAACTAAATGTTATCCGTACTCAAATAATATTTTGTCATCCTTTTCATCAGTCTTTTGGTTGATCATGGGTTTACAACTTGCACCTCTCTGTGTATTTGATCTGTTATTAGAGCAGAGACATTCATTAGTTTGACAATAGTAGATATAAGCTGGAAGTAGGCAGAATTTAGATGTAGTTTCTAAGGCCATTTTGTTGAGGACCTTTTTAATCCCTGTATGATACCCCAAATCAGTGAAAGAAATCCCTAGCTATACATTACTACCGATTCTGGGTTACTGAATTGTATATTAGGTAGACACAAGGTTTGAGGGGGGGAGAAATGCCCTTACATGTTATAACAATGGTCAATGCACAAATACCACATCCACATAGTTAATGTAGCTATTTGGTGTCCATGAAAGGAATCTTCTCCATGTTAAGAAGTGTCTGATGTGAAGATTTTTGGAATTTCATTGCAGAACTATGTCCTTTCACTCTGTGTGGAAAGATCTTTGCAGTATGAAGCTAAATATGACACATTTCTCACAAACATATCTTGAAAGCGTTTCTCACTATTAGACTGAAGACTGAAAATGGTATGAAAACTACCTTTGATGCAGATATTTGCAAGCCCACTGTAAAAAGTATGATCAGATAGAGAAATGAGTAGGTGTAGTGCTTGCAGTTATCTGCAGTGCTCGACTCCTCGGCGAGCGACAGGAGCCATTTCTGTTGCAGGGAGATTGGTAGCGGGCAGATAGCCAAAAATGCTTTGGCTTGCTGAGACACCACTGAGGACCAGGATGCTGACCGAGTCCAGCTTGGGGTTGTTTTGGGATGTAAGTGAGTGAGCAGCCCTGCCAGGTTTCCCTCTGCTCCGCGCGGTGCCATTGTGCTGCCTGCCTGCAGCCGTCATGCAGGCGGCCTGACTCTTTCCCTGGCACTGCCTTCAGGCAGAGGTCCATACTGTGGTGTTAATTCTCTTCTGTTTACCCTGCCTAGCATTAAGGGAGGATTTTGGCGTTGACTGCACCAGTGAATCAAAGCCATTTATACAGTATGATATTCCTTCTCAACTTTATTGCCTCCTCCACTCCTTTAAAATTCTCCCAAACTAGGTTATTGGACATCTGATGGTAAATTTTGTTGGTAGCACAACAGCTTGTTTTGTGGTTGATTCTACCTTCAGGCGGAGTTGTGTCCGTCGCTTCAGTTGCTCAGTAAAACAGTGTCCTGGACTGTTTGATATTCTAGTAAGCTCTGCATGTTTTATAACAATATCATCATAAAAAATAGCAGCAGAACTTGATTTGGGTAATTTTTCTCCTGTATGTGCTTTTATGGATAAAGTGGAGGAGTTGATCATTTGTTTTGTCCCGGCAATAACATTTAATGGAGAAAGCATATGCTTGAAGCAGGTGTGCTAGAAGAAGCTGAAGGTTGCTCCGAGGGTTGAGTAGGCCTCGACCCACTTGCAGTTTCATTTTGCTGTGCTCTTGATTGACTGCTTCCAGCCTGTTCCTCAGCACCACGCCCTGTGTCAGGTTGATCAGCACGTTGGCTGGTTTTCTTCATCATCATCATCATCATCATCATGGATGATGTCTGGTGCTTCTGCAAATGTAGCCACCTTCTTAAAAAGAAAAGGCTTTTTGGCTGCATCTTGTATTTCTTAATTTCATGAGGCTTCTGTGATGCTGTTGGTCCTGTGAGGAGATCAGGCTCAGTTTGCAAGGGGAATGCTTGTGGTGAATGCAAACGATTCTTGCTATGCAACATTGCCTGTTTGAACATCTGGATTATTCTTAGTCTTTGCCGTGTTTTGCGGTTGTGCCGTTCCTCATGATGTATCAGACATAACTAACTCTTCTCAAATCTGTTGTATGTCTGAGTAACTTGTCTGACTTCAGACGAAACGAGTATTTCTTGTTCATTTACTTGTGGCTTGCTTCAGTGATGCCCTCCGACAGACTCTCCCTGCAGGAGGTGTTCCTGACTACCTCTTCAAATGCAATGCAACAGCAAACACCTTTGTTTTTGAATGCAGCTGAGCTTTTCTGATTCATCTGGATGGGTGTTTCTTTCTCATCCGCATTTGCGGTGATGCAGAGAATTAGAATATGATTGAAGAGATTTGAATACTCCAGGATTATATATTTCAAAGTGACAGTAGCTTGGTTTCTCTTGAAGATACAGGTCTGGTAGCTCTTTCTTTTCCAGTGCTTGTTTCCAGTGTCCCTTTATGCTTCTGATTTACAGTTAACAATAATAAACAGGACAAAAATCCACCAACACATGTTGGTAGTAGCAGATGTGTGAATAATATTGTAGCAACTTCAATGATCATTTTAGTGAGTGGGTTTTCCAGGATGATAAAATGTTGTGGGGTTTTTGTCTGTTTGTTTTTTTTTTTTTTTTTTAAATACACATATATAAAAATAAATCCATATATGTATAAAAATAACATATATATAACCCCCCCCCAAACTATACATATAGACGTGTCTGACTGAAATTTCATCATATGATGTAGCACTGGTTCATAACCCTGATGTATCAACTGCTTCCTGAAAGTGTTTGTTTTTTGTAACGTGAACTTCAGGGACATAAGAGGCTGCTGATGTAGAATACGGGATTTGTGTGTGTGTTTGAGGAGGGAGAGAGGGTTCTTTTTAGAATAAGCAGTATAGTTTATTGTTTTGGGATTTTAGCTTATTTGTGTGGAAATCTTCTTCCTACCATTTGAATTCTTAAAGAAAACAGCTAAGTAGTTCACTGCTTCTGTATCGTTTCAAAGAACTCTCTGTATCATCTCAAAGTGTGCATAGTTCAGCATGGTCAGAAATATATGGAGCAAAACAGTATGCTTTGTGATAAGAAAAAATGCACTGATGATAATGGAAGAGAGGTGGGGTTTTTTTCTGCCAAAGTTTATCTAACAGTCTTAAAACAGTAATATAGCAATTACTTTTCTCCCTTTAATCAATGATATTTAACTTTCTTTATTGCAGAGTAATATTAAGGCAGACTTCTTTATGTGTAATGAAGCTGCTATATAGTGACTGTGAAGGTACTCTATATCCAGGACTAAATAAACTTATGTTATAGACTATAGACATTTCTAATTGTCTGAACCTTATGTTTGTATAAATGGCTTGACAGTTTTATTCATTAACATTTGTCTCAAAACAATATTTAATAATTTCCTTACTTTCTCCCCACTTTGAAATGTAGAGTAAGGTGTTAAGCATTGTATGTCTTAATATTTGTTTACAGCTTGAATTAGTAAAATATTTTTCCAGGTGACTGTTATTATGAGCATATACATTTCTACTTGCATTTCTTTTGTTCTTTAATTGTGAATAGGTGTTATTGGCTATACATATGAATATTAAATAATGTTAAAGCTTTGGTTTTTATCATTAATGAGAAAATTATTGGCAAAAAAAATTGAACAGTAAACAAACTAATTTTACAGCACAAGGAAAATAATTTTAGGGCAAAATCTGAAGTCAAATTTTAAAAAACCGTATTTAAACTGAATAAGCTTTTAAAAATACATTTTTGTTTTCTGCTGCACTATTTTGATTTCCTGTTCCTGAAGAATGGCGGCAGGGGGGGAGACTATCTTGTTTGAAAGTCTTGTTCTGAAAATTTCGATTTCATTTGATGTTAAGATGGTAACTTCTGGTACGAGCTTGGAAACCTAGTTCAAGTGTGCTGATTCGGTTGTTCCCATATATATAGGAACTCCAGCTGGACTGTATCTAAATGATGTTTACAGCCTCTGTTACTGGAAACAGTATAGCTAGAAATAGCATACACATGGTGTAACATCCTGCCAATTATTTGGGGTCCGTGTAGTCACTCTGCTGTTTGCTTTTTTAGTATTCCAGAAGGTATTTCCATACCCTTTTCTTCTCTAATAAAAACTCAGTTTTTACCATCTGATACTTGGACAGAGCCATGTTAGTCATAATTCTTGTCTATTGTGTTTTTATTTTTCTCAAAGAAATCACTGTGCTTTGTACTTCATTGGATAATGCAGTTTGTTTCTGCATTCGTAAGTGTGTGTAGCTGCTTCAATTATATTGTGCCTGGTACAGCAACTAAACCCATATTGTAATAAGGACGATGCATTTAGTCTTTGAGTACTCTCTTTCCTTTTCAGTGCTACAAATTTGTTTTCTAGAGCTGATGCAATTATGTTGAAAGCCTGCCTTTTTTTTTTTTTTAAGTTGTACTTCTAAGCATCTCATATTTATGAGCACTGCCTCCCTGCTTACTTTCTTCTTGCTGCATATTTTCTTGAGTCAGCAATGATGAATCTTCGACTCTGGCAGGTTTGGGCTGGAACCAACAAGAAGAAACTACAATACCTTTTAAAAAAAAAAATTACAGCAGACAGCAAAGGACACAGTTTTTAGTGTTTGGTGCAAGCCAGGAGTATAAGTTTACGGTGTATTATCTGTTAGGGTGTGACTGCCTGTATGTACTCTTCTGTCATACCGTCACTGTGGGCTAGCCTGTGACATTTGAGAGGTAAACTCCTTACAATTAACTTGCTTTTTCTTTTTCTTAAGAGCACAGTGTTTATTCCACCACTGGTGGAATACCTCAGGTACAGTAAGTAGTCTTAACACCTTAGTTTTGTTTATAATAGTTACGGCTTTTTTCCTGTCAATAAAGAGTTCATCAGGATTTCATCTCCTGTCACTTTCTGCTGTTCTGTGAAAATGTCTTTGTACAAAATCTGAGTTGACTTTCACTGTCATTGTGCTGATGTTTTGATGAAGCAAGAAAAGATTTCCTTTTAATAATTCACATTCTCAGATGGCAAAGTTTAGACTGCTATTCTCATATTTGATACTTAAAATATTATTTAGCCTATTAACAGCATGCTCTTCTACTTTCTAATCTTTTCTACCTATTTTTCCCCATATTGTTGGGTAGATGTGAGAAATCTGTCTTCACTGAAAAGTGTGTGGGGTTGGTTTGTTTGAAGCTGAATGTGAAGTTTAGAAGCCAAAAAAGCATGCCCCAAACCTTGCTGCGTCCCACGAAAGTTACATAGGAAGTAGTTTCATCCTCTTCCATCCTGCGTCACGCTCTCCCTGTTGTATTCTTCTGCTCTTAATAGTCATAGTCCGAATGGCTTTGATTTAGTAACTAATAGATGCAATGACACTTTCCTTGCTGTGTTCACTGAGAATAGATCGGCCAGTTTTTACTATTCCAGCTGTACCACTTAAAGCACAGCATTTCAGGTGTATCAAACTATTCTTTCTAATACTTCCTCAAGGCTAAAGCCTTCTCTCTCTTCATTTCATCTGTATATTTAAGTGTGATACTTTCAATGTTCAGTTGTTGGCAGCATCTGTTTCTCAATTTCTAAAGCACCCATACTTGGCTCCAAAAGAATATGTATAGGAACTGGAATTGGCAAGTCTTACTTCTTTTCAGGATCTTACATTTTAAACTAGAGTAGATTTGTGGAAAGTGGCTTCTGTCATTGTCTGTGGTTCAAACTGTTTTATTCTGTATAAAATTATGTAAGTATTAATTAATGAAGGGATGGAAAATTGGTTTTACAATGAAGTGAAGCTTCTAATCCCTGAGCAACATAATGCAGAGGGGAGGATGGTATTTAATTTTTAATGACTAATGATGTAGCCTCAACTGGAAAAATTGTATTCCTGTGAAATTCTGTGATGAGTACACTCTTAAAAATATGGATTTAGATTCATATGCAGAAAGGGGATTTGAACCTGATTTCTTCCACGGTTAAAGTGGCGAGCGTGTGCTTACTGTAGATTCCGAAGGAAAAAGTGAAATGGTCTTTTATCATGAGAAAGTGCTGGCATGTTGTAGATGCTGATCTCCAGGATAGGGTTTAAAGCCCGAGTCCTTCAGGAAGGTACCCTTGTGATAATCACCACACGCCATTCTTTTTCCTCATCCTAGTGTTTATGAACTCCCTCTAGGGCCTATGCAAAACCAGAAGAAACTTAGGGAGAGGCCTATACAGGGTTTTGACTTACACTAGGTATTACGCTGCCTAAATGCATTGTACCGTGGCATGTAGTACAGGTTATCTTTCAGAGTATAATTTGAGAGAAAAGTTTTTCTTAATTGTGTTTCTCTTTGAGGAGAGTAAATGTACAGCTGCAGACCTGCCCGGTTCCTTTTGAAGTTTGTTGCTGAACCAATATGGCAGTTATAAAGTACTTACTAAAAAGCATAACATATTCTAATATACTTGTCTCAGAAAGAGTGGTCCAGTTGTGTGAGCACTATGGTTAGCTCTGCTAGCATGGTACTGATGAAGGCAAGAGAACCAGCAACAACTGAAGTTGCCTAAATTTTGGTGGATTAGGCCATTAAGGCACTGTTGCGGTCGGTTTTTGGTACAGCCATACTGTGTGGAACAAATATGCAAGTACACTGGGTATTTAGTCCTCTTTATGTTAGTGACTAGGTCAGGACCCTGTTTTATATCATGGTTCAGGTGCAAATTTGGTATTACGAGCCCTCTCAGTTATGTTCCTGTCTCTGAAAGTTATTTAGACAATTATTGGGTTCTGGCTGTCTTTCTGTTTTTTGATTGCGCACGTCAAGCGTGCTTTCAAGCTAATGATGAGTTCTAGCTTTTGTGCTTCTGCATATATACCTTTAAACACAGGCAAATGTACCACTTAAAAATCTTCTTACGAGGGCTGACAAGTCCTGTTTCCTTCCACTGTTTGTTTCTTTCTGTGTGCACTGTATGGTACAGGACAAAAAGGCTGTTTAAAACTGCCGTGGTAGTTGCTGTGCTCTTCTCTTGCATTCTTGGTGGCATTTCCTATGTGAGATGAGGTAGGTAGGGAGCGAGTTATGACTAGTGTTGAGATAATTTGCAATTTAAGTATTTTTGTCTTTAGTTGTGTAGCTCTTCCCTGAGCTTTAAACATGTAACTTGAAGTGCTCTTTGCTACCTCTGCTTCTGGATGATTTAAAACCAAAGTGAGAACAACAAAGTGTGTTTCCAAAGCAAATAATCAGTACAGGGTTTGTTATCTTTGAGGTTTTTTTATTAAGTACGTTGTAATGTTTGTGAGGAAAAAAAAAATCCTGCAGTGTTTTCACAGAAAAGCTCTGCCACAGGCATGCTGTACATCAGATTTAACTTTGACGGTGATGATTTTTGTACTTGGAGATAACTGTTAGGGAATATTCATTATACTCTTTCCTTTATTGCCTGCCCCTTTTGGCATTGATATGACATTATCTGTCAAAAGAGACATTGCTTGTAGTTGGCCAGGATATAAACCATTCAAAAAATGTTTGCAAAAGTTCAGTAGAGATTTAAGAAAAAACTTCCTCATTTTAGTTCTCTGAGGATTCAGTGTGCTTTGGACATGAGAAGGCTGGGGAGGATTTCATGCAGCCTCGTAGCTCTGCATTGTTGTCAGCTATAAGGGTTGAAAGCAAGGACCAACTTTTGTGCTCTTACTGCTCCACTCACATTTGGACAGTGTGTGGAAGGAGCTTGTTTGAACTGAAGGGGAAGGAAGAGTATGGAAGAGGGAGAGGACTTAGGAACATAAATGTGAGGTAACTAGAGATGAGGGAATGGCAGCAGGAATTCAGAAAGGAAGAACTGGAATGGATGGGGGGGCGATAAGGGACTGGCATTTGAAGATGAGATGAGGAGAGGAAGATCCGCGAAGGTCTGGGTCTTTGCATGTTCCGTCTCCGTAATCCAAGCTTGGAATAATTGACAAATTTCATGTATTTGTTAACAAATACCAAGTAAGTTGGGTCTTGACTCGCTGTAATGTTGGTCCAGATAGAAATCCATAACTTGCTCTAGCTTGCAAGGTATTACTGTTAGACATTATTTACAAACATTGTAAATCTGTCGTGAATCTAATAAATATCCTTCCTATTGATAAATTGATACAATTCCAAATGATGTACATTTATATTCTATTCTAAAAATAACTGCAACTTTCTAAAACAAATGTCACCTCAAAAATCCTTGAATTCATGGGATACAAGTAAAGTTACATTCGGAGGGATCCATGAATACATATTTGTATACATGTATGTTTTAAAAAGTCTTCCTACTTCTGTCATGGAGTAAAATGTTTCTGCATTTAATTGTTTACTAGGCAACAGTAGTGGGGCTTGGAAATGTATAAACTCATGTCCAGATTGTGATGTGGGTAGGGTTGGTCTGAGAACATTAGGGAAAACATTCCTCTAACAGGAAAAGACAGTATTTAACTAAATTCTGAATATCTCAGAATAATCAGAGAGGGTTAATCTCTTAAAAATGCACACTTCGGGGTGGGTAAAGCTGTACCCCACGTATGCATGCAGCAGAGTACTACCTTGCAAGCTGAGTTCTGGTATTAACTTGTGCTGGTTTGGGATGGGATAGAGTTAATTTTCCCCATAGTAGCTTGTATGGTGCTATGTTTTGAATTTGTGATGAAAACAATGTTGATAACTTACTGATATTTTAGTGATTGCTGAACAGTGTTTGTGCAGAGTCAGGGCCTTTTTCTGCTTCTTACGCTGCTGTGCCAGCGAGTCATCTGGGGGTGCACAAGGAGTTGGGAGGGGACACAGCTGGGACAGCTGACNCACTGCCATTGCTCTGGAACAGGCAGGGGATTGATCAGTCAGCTGGTGGTGAGCAATTGGGGTGTTTTTGTATCGCTTATTTTTCTTTGTTTTGTTTTTCTTTGGGGAGTTTTGCTTTTTCTTTTTCGCCTTCTCCTTTGTTCCTTATTAAGCTGTCTTTGTCTCAACCCATGACTCTTACCCTTCCAATTCTCTCCCCATCCCACTGGTGGGTGGGCAGTGAGCAAGCGGCTGTGTGGGACTTAAACTGCCTACTGGGGTTAAACTATGACGTAACTCCAGTTCATTTATAAAGGTTCATCAAAATGACGTCCTGAAAAGTCTGGCTGATCGCCTGCTGAACATTTCAAGTTAAGGTGAAGTAGTAATCTAGGCTCTCACATGCTTTTAAGATCTGCCAGTGGCTTTTTGCATTGTTTCCTCTATACATGCTTTAAGATTTTGCTTGCTTATTTTAAGACTTCACCATATTCATGTAAGGTTTGACATTTTGCTTCTGTATTTCACTTTGACTTCTTGCTCTGGATCTAAAGTATTACAGAAATCCTTTTGTTTGATACTGCTGCTCATGAAATTGAATCACTTTACTAAAGTTGAGAGTGCAGCAAGCCTGCTACAGTTGAAATCTCTCCGCTCCACACATATATATGCTGCAAGATGGTGTTTAGGTATTGCTTAATATGCAAAGTTGTTTGGTTTTTGTTTTTTTTTTTAATATACAAGATTCTATTGTCCTGTCAATATGTCCTCAGTAAATTTTCTTCTAAAGTCCAAGCAGTGTTTATTTTCTGTTTAAAAAATATTGCAAATAATTCTAATTTTAAAAGGGAAGAGAAGAGGTTCCAGTTTTCTTGCTCTTCAGGGGGAAAAAGTGTGGTGCATTACACATTTGGTCTTGCTCAGTATGCAGATCTGAATTTAATATATGTATGTATATATATTAATATACCAGTTATTTTTCTGTTGTATTAAATATGTATTATAATATACATGTATTATAGTATTAATATATGTATTATACATACATAAAGGAAAACAATACTTGACATCTCTGAAAGAAACAGCTTTGATATATTACAAATTTACCAAAATAATTTTCTTTTTGCACTACTTGTAAAATAGATCGTTATTTTTATTTAACTGTAACTTGGTAGTTTTCTTGAGGCACAGAAGATGTTAGCATAACAAATGTTGCCCACTTACCGTTGGCTACCGTGCAACTTTTGTGCCCTTTATTTTCAGATCATGATACGCTGCTATGTTTCGTAATAATCAACTGCATCCACTAGTGGAGAATCGGTATTCCCAGTGTTACAGGGCAAACACAGAGCTTTGGCCATGGGCACGAATGCAAGTTTATTTTTTTTGTTTCGGTGTTCATTGCAAACAAGTCTCTTTTTGAAGGCAAGCGCTTTGGAGTTAAAGTGAAAATGATTTCTTATTGGAAGTCTTGCTCACTTATATTGAGTTCTTCTAGGAAAAGGAAAAAGTTACTGTAGGCCAGTCATGTATATAATTAAGCACAATGTAGGTACAAATAGTACATATCTGTTTAGTTATTCTGTGTGGTCATTTTGATTTGATATGTGTCCACACAAAATATGCGGTAAACCTGTCACTCAATGTAATCGAAAGTTTCTGATAGCTGAACTGTGGTTGTTAGTATAGGTGGGTGTGTTTAGATGGAGAAATGTAACCTGTTGTAGCGAAGTTTGGTATGTTGGGACATGCCTTCTACATGACCTGTGTAAACAAGGCTGTAGTCTTGTCAGACTGGTCTGGACAAGAACGTGCATCTGAAGAGGGGCTGCACTGACTGAGTGAAGATGGAGGAGATAACTCTCAGACTATGCCAGCCTCTTAGGTCTCAGGGATTTTGCTTGGAAGCAGATGAGTTTCCAGGATAACTTAAGGTTATATTAAATATTTTGGGACAAATTTGTCTTGGAGTTGGGGGAAGAGTACTTTTATTTCTCCTCAGTGGTTACTCAATACAGATACTCCCCCAGCACACACCCCTCCACCCCATGCTCAGGTACTAGAAATAGAAACGTTGAGATGAGGGGGAACGCTGTCATAACTCATCCTAAGGCTTCTGGCACTATCCCCTTATATCAAATCAAGTCAGTAAATTATTGAAGAACATACGTTAACTCTAGAAGGAAGCTTATTTGCACATTAGTGTCCATATAGCCCTCTCTTAGCTAACAAAATTAACTAAGTTCAGAGTTAATATTTAGATCAAGAGCAGAACAGGGCATCTGATCTGACTATGTGGAGATTATATTGAATACCGAAACTGTGAAGGCAGGATGGCAAAATGTTAGGCAGGATTGTTTCCTTCACAGCCCAAACAAGCTGAAGTTCCTAACAAAAATAATAAATACTTCTCTATGAATAGAGCAGTAAACAAAGTGTAGTACTCTGAATATTTCCTCTTGTTTATTCAGAATTTGTCTACTACAGGTAAAATTGAATTCACGCTGCAATTTAAGAGATGAGGAGGACGTAAAGTCCCCAGTGCAGTAGTAATTTGTGGACGAAATTAGTTCTTTTTTTGCAGTGGATAAGCCCGTGCTACTGCTGAACATTTGAACAGCTTCAGGAGACATAACTGAGGTGGAGGGAAGATAAAAACCGAATCCAAGATTAAAAAAAAAAAAAAAAATCTTTGAACTTCCCTTATCACATTTGTCCATCATAAACATCCATAGTTAAAGTTCTTGGAGTTTCTGTTTGGCTTGTTGGACTGCAGAAGCCGATGATGGGATGCAGAACCTACGTTAAATTGTTTTATTAATAAAGAAAACGTCGCACTGGGAGCAATATGTCACTGATTGTAGAAATTTCTACCCTCATGAAAACTGTAGCAAGGAAAAAGCTTACCTGTCGCAGGCAGGAGTAACGACTTGCCCTGACCAAGACGGACAGTGCAGCAAGTTGAACACGAGTCAGCAGTGTGCCCTTGCGGTGAAGAAGGCCAACTGCATGCCAGGTTGTATTAGCAGGAGCGCAGCCAGCAGAGCCAGGATGGGAGACATTCATACCTTCTCTTCAGTGCTCATGAAACCTCATCTGGAGTAGCGTGCCCAGTTTGGCGATCCCTAATACAAGAAGGATGTTTGAGTAGGAGGCTGGGGAACACAGTCTACAGGGAGAAGAGGTTTTGTTCAGTCTTAAGAAAAGGAAGCAGCAGAAGGGATGGGACCAGGTAACCTCAATGTTCCTTTAGGCTGGAATTACTCTGCAGCTGGCAGACTGGGAAAGGCTAGATCCTCACCAGAATTGGTGGAGGGACTCAGACTTACCTTGAGAGTTCTGAAATGTCTTGCCTTGGGGAAAATGCCCAGAAATTTTACTTAGCAATGCTTAGCATTCTTGAGGGCAGTTGTGGACTGATTATTACCTGCTAGGGTTTGTTCTACAGGACCTGTTCCAAACGTTGCTGGACAGTCACTGCAAAGGGCAAGAATATTCCTATTTTACAGGGGAGGAGTGTTTCGGTGCTGCATTTACAAAGCAGCATATGCAAGACGCTGTTGTGGCCTTGAACACTTTACCATGATGATGCACATTCCTGTGTATCTGTTTCAAGACAAGTCTGATATTCTCTCTCTTAATGTCAGGTGCAGAAATGTTTGGAAAGGAAGCCCTTGATATTTCCCTCAGCTATCCAGCTACTTTATGATGGATGTCTTATTTGTAGAAGCTCATAATGGAAATTTAAAGAGCTCAGAGTATACATGGAAGAGCACAGGCTTCAAAACAGTGTACCGGAGCCCAAGTATGTGGTCTGCCTGTTACATGTTCCTACTTCTCACTGTGGGTCAACATAGACAAGTAAAGGTTGCTAGTATCATTACTGTGGTTTATGTTTGGAAATAAAGTAGTCCTTTCTCAAGGAGATTTGGTGACCCTGTAATACTGTTGTGTTGAACATCAAGTTCTCCAGTCAGAAAACTTGTCTTTTAGAATTACTGATCCCCTCGGTGAATGACCAGGGTTATTTCTGATGATGGAAAATATGGTCCAATAATAAATATAATAATGAGAGAGACTAGGGGCCACCCTGAGTTGTTTTTCACTCTCTCTTGCCAGTCTTGTGAGACCTTTGCAGAAGTTTCACAAGGGTCTCATGCTCTATTTTTTCTCCTTCTCTATATGATGTCAGTTGGAACAGGTAATTTCTATGAGACATTAATACTTTACCCACTTCTTACTCTGTGGTTGGTTTAGCTGCTGCCTGTATCTCCTATATCTGTATCTTCTTTCTTATGATGCATTGGGACAGCTTGAAAATCTACTCCATAGAGCTCACCCTGCTGGGACAGTGGTTGGCTCTTCTACCTGGCCTTTGAAACAGCTGCCTTCTGAAAAAATTCTTTGTGAAAGCTTAACCAAAATGTGTTTTCTTCTGTTCTTGCTTTATTCCAGTCAGTATAATATGCTTCTAGCAAACTGCCTAACTGCATCGTGGGTGTATAGACGGGTTTAAGGGTTAATTAAAAGAAGAAAAATGAATACATCATACTTTGGTTTAGTCTGAATTTTGACTACCTAAAACTTGGTAAACTGAAGTTTCTTTGCAAAACACCAATTTGCAACTACTTGCCAGTGACTGATTAGTGCATATTCATTTGATGGTCCTTTGTGTTATCTTCCCTTCAGCTAATTCTAGTCAAGGAATTACACTCAGATGCAGTTTTTCTATTGAAGAAAAAACTTGTGCATTTTTTTCCTGAATATTCAGGTTTTTCTAGCAGCTATATAGTGTTTTCAGATACATACTAAGCAGTCGGGCAGCTTTTGGTTGGTGGTGTTTTTTTTTTTCTTTGTTTTGTTTTTTTGTAGCACCTAGGGATCTTGATTGAAAAAAGGATTGTGTGTTGTACAAAGCATGGTGCCACATGCAGAACAAGTTCCCCTGCATTTGTGAAGCAGTTGTGTTTATAAAATGAGTGGTAGATTGGGAAGTGAAACAGGAGCAAAATAGCTTGTCTGAATTACAGTGGTGCTAAAATTTTGGCTTGGGTCTTCTGAATTTTCCGTCTGTTGGAGCATTCTATCCATTGGGTGTCTCTTGGTTTGGCTGCTTAGTTATATAAGCCGCTCTGTTCTTTTGGTATGTTTTTGTTTGTTTTGTTTTGTTCTCTTCTTGTGATGCCTTTTTTTTTTTTTCTTTTGT
>VYZW01046170.1:5638-26823 GCA_013401315.1 Balaeniceps rex
TTTTCTTCCTGAAAATCAGAGAATCTTAAAGCCCCAATTTATTTTTCAGAAATACGGTGGCATTATACTTTCTCTTACTGCCCCCCTTGCTTTCTTTGGCCTTGCTTTCAGAGTAAAATTGTGAGATTCTTCAAATCTCAGAGGATTTCACTGATTCTGACCAGGTTGCATAGATTTCAAATTGGGGCCAAAAAGTTCAGTATGGTGGGTTCCCCACCCTCCCCTTTCTGAAAATGCTTAATATTTTTCATGCTAGAGTTTACTAAAATATAATTTTAGCTTAATATAGTGTAACTATATTTGCTTTAAAATTACATTCATCTTACATGACTCATATCTCATGTGGGCATAATGCACATTACACAGCATGTTGAAAAGAATTGTCTTCAGGTGATGATCAGCTTTTTGAGGGAAAGGCAGAACTGGTGAATGTACAGCTCCAGCAGTTCCCCAACTTTCACCCTGGAAGTCAGCACTGATTCTTCTGTTGATACATTCCTTTTAGTAAAGCAGAACATTGTTAGCAGCATGTAATATCCACAAGCACAAAGAAGTCTCAAATTGCAATTTTTGCCCTCCACTAATATCCTATCTTCACTGATAACAGTACATTACCGAAGTGCAGCACAATGTTTTTTAAAAGGTAAACAAAGACCAAAGTATCAAACTGTACCGATTTAAGGACATACAAAGGTAGATAAATAAAGGGAAGACATTTTTCTTATTATTGCTACTTCTTTAAGAAAGGTGGTTGTTTTTCTGGAGTAGAAAACTGTCAGCTTCATCCAGTATTCCCGGAAGCATTGGTCCAGTGTATTGCATCTTTGGAAAGTCAGTGCAGTTCAGGCACAACAAATTGTAAAGGTTTGTATAAAGCTATGCAGTCCCAAAAGATCCTCATTTGGCACTTTTGCCTTGAGAAGTCCGTGGAGGCAATAAGACTCATAGAAATTTAAGGTGTTTACAAACTGTATGCCAGCTACTACAGCACTTTCTAGAATGCTGCTTATTCCATTTGGATAACTTTTCCGTACCTAACTGTGACAGGGCAGTCTGCTGCTGCCATACCTCACATTAACAAAGGAGGGAGAAAAAAATGTGTTTCTCTGCCTTTCTTCTTTTCTGTTTATCTGTGTTTTATGCAACAACATTTTTGCTAAAACTCCGTCTGCTTTCCTCACACAAAAAATAATCCCACACCCAAACCCAGGTTGCCTTTGTGGTTAACTAGACAAGACTACATGCCTTGATTTACTCTAAAAAGGCTAGGTGCCACTGGGGTAAACACACACACACGAATTTGAGATATTTCAGAAATAAATTTGTTCACACTGCTCTAGTGCTCATGATATGACTGCTTAAGCTTCCTTTTCATCTTCAGGAGGAATATTATGCCTGTAGCTTTGTTTAGTAAAAGCTGGACTCATGGCTTACCTAACTCCATAACATGAGCTGAAATTCTACCACCTGAAAAAAAAAAAAAAAAATTTTTTTTTTTTTTCCCAAAAAAATTTCCCTTTTTCCTNCCTTGATTTACTCTAAAAAGGCTAGGTGCCACTGGGGTAAACACACACACACGAATTTGAGATATTTCAGAAATAAATTTGTTCACACTGCTCTAGTGCTCATGATATGACTGCTTAAGCTTCCTTTTCATCTTCAGGAGGAATATTATGCCTGTAGCTTTGTTTAGTAAAAGCTGGACTCATGGCTTACCTAACTCCATAACATGAGCTGAAATTCTACCACCTGAAAAAAAAAAAAAATCTTGTCTTTTGTTTCCCAAAAATACTGCACTGTTTCCTAGCAATTTTTTCATCACTTATGAAGAAGTATTAGAGAGCTGTCTACAACCCAGGTAATCGACTTCTTAGAAAAAAGTGCCTTTTTTTGGATATGCCACAACAAAGGTATATGTGATAGACATACACCTCTAGCTAACACCCTGAATAAAGCTAGTGAGGATGTGGCATGATGTTTTAATAGTACCTCGTATGCATCAGAATACCTATTTTATGTCTTTGGAGAATTTACGTGATGGTTGTAAGTGCGTATGAAAGGTGAGGCTGCTGTGTCTTCATTGCCAGTCTTAACTTACGTTAACAAGATTATGCTAAGGGAAAGTCAAGACAGATGTTCTCATTCCACTATCATTCTGCCATGCAGAAAACCTTTTTATCTGGCTGAATATGAGGGAAAGGTTTCATTGTGTGTTGTTTTGTTGTTTTTTTGGTTTTTGTTTTTTTTTTTTTTTTTAAAGGGCAGAAAAAAGTCCTAGAATCAGAGAAAAGCCTTCCAGCCTGATGTTTAGATTATAGTTCTCTAACGAATGTGTAATTATTTATAACATGTGGAACAGTTTCAACAGCAGAGAGTGGGAGCTTTAAAAAAATAATCAAACAGGCTTACTCCAAAATGCCTCTTATGGTAGGGTTTATGGGAATTATCAAAGGAAATACGACATGTAGGTTTGAGTTCTCTCAGATAGCAGATAGAGGTGGGAATGAAACCTGCATCTCACAAATTTGGGATAATTGCAGTGAGCACTGGACTCTGCATATTTGTTAAAAGGTGGTGGTATCACATCATTCTTGGTAAATCTGTCCTTTGTCATCTTCTGTTATGTAAAAATATTTGTGTTGGAATTTGTAAATATCTTCTGGATGACCAACACAGTGTTTTTCCTGCAAATACTAGATTTATTAGGGAATGTGCAGCTCTAGTTTCAGTATGATACGAGTTTGACTTCCCTAGCGACCAACAGTCATTTGAAATACTTGGTGGGTACTAATCCTTTTGTGTATACATGCTTGGCTATATAAATAAATGTATTTTTTGCAGGAAACACACCACTTTCAACTATTTATCTGTTGATTACATCAAGCACTTTATATGTAATTAAAATGCTTTTTATTTGACGGAGGCCCACAGAAATGTAAAGTCATCTTAATTAATTGTCTTTGAGGCTTTGACACTAACTTAAAAACTAAGTCTCTTGTTTGTATGAAAATCATAGGTCTTTCAATGATACTATAAACTATGGTATAAATTTGCTTTCCATGATGACTTTACCAGTCATAACAGAAAACCTAATAGAATTAAAAATCTGATTTTACATAAGCTCTGGTCAGACAAAGTCAGAGAAAATTTGCATAACAAAATCCTACTACATCAGATGAGGAAGGTGATGATGGTGATGATTATTATCATTATCTCTGTTGTATCAATCAATGCTCTGTTTTACTTTCCTTAAGCTGTAGTCAGCCTTTTCCCTTTTTGGCAAATTTTATATGTATTTCTACTTTCCTTTTGTGTACGTGCTAAGAATGGATGAATAAAGGCAAGTTGGCTTTCATCTCCATAATTAACGCTTGCATGAAGCATAAAATGTGAAAATTAGAAATGAGGATGCAACTGAGGGGGGAAGCTGAACCTGCCTGATCTTTTCTGGTTTGAAACCGCTTGACAGATCAACCCTTTGAGATTCAAGTTCTATTTAGTGAAATGTCAGTCGGAAGCTGCTGAGTGGGAGGGACGTCGTCACTCACTCCTCAGAGACAGCTAATCATATTGTGGCGAGGAGGAAGAACTGTTTAATTCCTGCAGACTTCAGTTTTCAGAGAGTCTTGTGAATTGCTCTTTGTCAATTTGTTCTGCCAGGGCTAGAGGTAAGCAGGGCATAGGTACACAATCTCAAACAAAAGCTTCCAAACCGAGCTCTCCAGCAGCCCTTCTCAAGCACAAGGGCCCCGGTATTTACTCCCCGTTTCTACCCCCCTTCTTTTTTACACCAAGGAAAAGAAGCAAATAGCTGGAGTGAAGCTAAGTAGGGAAAAATACAGTTTTTGATATCATGAGTGTGTTTCAGTGTTTGCCTGTGTTTACTGCCTGGAGCATAGAATAAAACTGTACTGAATTTGAAGCCAGATTTGCTTTTGAATAGGGAACGTAATAACCATTTTGTAGCACTGAGGTTATAAATAACATAAGACTGGATGGCAAGGTGAGCAATCCAGAGTTGAGTTGTCTGAGGTAACAATGCCTGAGATTTAAAAAAGGGTTCTTAAATATATATGAACTTACTTGGTGCAACAAAAGCTTTAAAGTATATTGCTGCCAAAAAAGGATAGAAGTCATCACTCCATCTTAGGTTCTGTGCGTCCCGGGGCAAACTTGGGAAAGTAAGAAACAGTCTAAACACAGCATTTCCAATCTCCTAGGCTGAGTAAACTCTTGCTACGTTTCAGCATGAGACCTAGATGTTGGGTAATTTTTCTTACTCCTGTCGGAGACAGCTGTGGCCAGTTCTGGCAGGTTCTCGGGCAGCCTGTGGCAGATGCTTGCTACAGACACCAGATGCTGCTTGCCTAGTCTGCAGTCTGGGACAGGAGCTGACAACGTCCAAATGAAACGCTGCTGGTAGAGGTCTGTCAGTAGTGCCATCCCTCTCTGGGGCTGTGAAGTCCAATGTAAGGCTTTAAGTCATCTCTTTCTATTTGGCATTCATAGCTCAGTGTCCTGGTTTCAGCTGGGTTAGAGTTACTTTTCTTCCTAGTAGCTGGCACAGTGCTGTGTTTTGGATTTAGTAGGAGAAGAATGCTGATAACACACTGATGTTTCAGTTGTTGCTAAGTAATGCTTAGGCTAGTCAAGGACTTTCTTTTTCAGCTTCCCATGCTCTGCCAGGTGCACAAGAAGTTGGGAGGGGGCACAGCCCAAGATAGTTGATCCAAATTGACCAAAGGGCTATTCCATACCATATGACGTCATGCTCAGTATATAAACCGAGGGGAGTTAGCCGGGGGGCAGCGATCGCTGCTCGGGGACTGGCTGGGTGTCGGTCGGCGGGTGGTGAGCGGTTGCATCACTTGTTTTCTTTTCCCTGGGTTTTGTTTGTCTCTCTCGTTCTCCTTTTCATTACAATTATTATTATTACTACTACTATTATTATTATTATTTTATTTTAATTATTAAACTGTTCTTATCTCAACCCGTGGGTTTTCTTACTCTTGCCCTTCTGATTCTCTCCCCCATCCCACCGGGGAGGGGGAGGGTGAGCGAGCGGCTGCGTGGTGCTTAGTTGCCGACTGGGGCTAAACCATGACACTCAGATACTGTGAAGGTACGGAAAGATGCGTGGTGAGTGGTAGCAGTGCGAAGCAGCAGATTTAAGTGGTAAACCCGTAGGCACTTTTAGGACTAAACAGACTTCTGAGAATCACGCTCTTCCTCAGGCTCTCCTTTTCTGGTTATGTCCCCTTTCAAGCTTTCCAGTCCTGGCATGGATCTTGACTGAGTTTCTACGTTAAGAACTGGAATATGCTGTGAGAAAGCAAGTCCAGAACTGCAGCAGAGAAAGATGAAAATGATTAGGAAAGGAAGCAAACTGATTTTCTTTAAGAAAACATGAAAGCTATGGAACTGACCCTAAATAGAGCCTGAGACTTTCCAGGCAGATAAATACTTTTGGCTATATCTAAAGCTGCACAAGAGAAACAGTGTAGACACACCTGTAGAGACTGTTAGCTAAGCCAAATGTCATTCAGTACTGCATCTGGTCCAAGGGTGAGCTCTGGTATCCCTGCAAGGCTTTGCTCTTGGAAACTTAAGCCTACTGTTAGGGTTAAGTTCCTCTGTCCTTTATTTCCATCCCTCTCATATTTGCTTTACAGCGGAGGACTGGCCAAAAGGGGACTGTAGTTTTACTTGTGGTCTCATGACTATGGTGCATCTGGAGAGTAATAAATAGAAAATATTTAACTGGCATGCTATGTATTGATTAGAGATTACCAAAGTTAAGCATGCTTATCTTTGCAATGGCAATATATTAATAAAAATGGTGTGTAGCCTTGATCAGTGTAGATTAAGGCAATTTTTTTCTATCATCTGAGTGCATCACTTTCATTGTCCATTGTACAAGTGTGAAAGATGGTCAGGGTTAAAATACAGTGGTTTAGAATAATTTGTTAGATTAGAAAGCCAACAATTGTGATAAATTAAAAAATTCATTTATTTTCATTGTTTTCTTTAGGAATGTATTTTAATAACCTTGATTAAGATGTATGCTGTAACTTCTAATTGATGTGTAAGAAGTAGAATAGATTTGTGGGGGCTAAGATAAGTCCGTTGATGAGAAGTACAGGGAACAGATGACAGAAATGTTGTACGTGGGTAATAAGCGAATATGAATCTCCCACGCATCTATGAGAACAAAGAAACAAACAAACAACTTAATATCATAAACAAAAGAGTACACTTTAAAGCCCAGGATTTTTTACTGCCATTTAAATTTACTTTTAATGTAATTAGTATCAGCCAGATAGAATTTAACATTAATGTGTGAGCATGTATGAATTCATCCAGATACATAGGAATGCACAGATAATATATTTAGTACTTGAGCACATTTAGCAGAACGATGTCATCATGCAAAGAGATGTTCACACTGTATAATTACCTTATGACAAACACATACATTGGGTTTATAAAGAATCTTCAATCAAAGAACTATGCCATTCTGCATATAATTTTACATAGAAGTGTTCCAGCTGTTGCCAGTACTGCTGTCAAGTTTGTATTTAATCACACACCCAGCAGCAGAAAGACTGATTTAATGCTGCTTCTCTGGTCTGAATTTTTAAAAGTCCAGGTTCTAATGCCCAGTGTTTTTGCTGGGCTGTGCAAGACCAGCTCTTTACAAGTGTTAAAGCACCTAAAATTTTGGGATTCACCCACCCAGTGATGTTTCCAAAAGCACTTTACCATTACCTGCCCTTTACAGTACTTAAATAACTTTTAAAAGTGTCTGGTATTGATCATGTCTCAAGAGTAAAACAAAAAAGCCTGTATTAGCAAAAAAAATAGGGGATGACAATAATTCCTGGGGAATTATTTTCCCTTTTATCCTTCCAAAAACTGAGGTTTTAGAACTCTGGGTTCAGAGACAGGGACAGAGACTGACCCAGTGGTGAGAGCATTCACCAGGCACATGAAAGGTCAAGGTTGATCTTCAATATTACACTTGCTTATGTCAAAGGAAAAAATGTCAAGGCTAAGACTCTCTCTCAACTTCATAGCCGACAACAAGAGAGTCTGAAATCCAGGAGTCTGACCTGCTTTGTTCATAAGTCGTCTTCTCCATCACCTAAATCCTTGAATGATGGGCTAGTATGAGATATATTAGAAGAAAAAATATAGACAGCTACCCACCTGTCTCAAAACTGGTATAAATCAGCTTATGTATGTATGTGAGAGAGGAGGGTGTGTGTGTACTTACAAAGTTATGTATATGGTCAATTTGGTACTGATATTGTTGCAGAAAAAAAGTCAGAAATTTCCAGCCTGCTTTTACCAACCTTCTGACAAGCACCAGACTAATGTAAAAAGAATGACATGTACCATTGGGACTTCTGATGTTTTGGTTTGCCTCTGCCTTTAAGATTTAGCTAATGCCAATTAGTGTTCCATATTTAATATAAAAGTATCTGTGTTTAGAGGTTGTCAATCTTTTCTTTCTCGGCTCATTAAGAGTAACATGGTAAATATGATCTAATACTTTTCAAGATGTCCTCCAGCAGAATTAGGAATACAAGAACTACTGTTTCAGTTTTTTCAAAGACTAAAAATGAAATACATGCAAAAGCAATTGAGAATGAAGAGAAACAAAGAAAAGGCCCAATGACTTAATATGTTTATACACCACAAAGAGAGAGGAAAATGTCCAAATATTTGAAAATGCTAGTGATTCTTGACAGCTCACCCTTTTAACCCGTTTATAACAGAAAAATACATTTGTTTGGCCCATCTAAATACAGAAAGAATGTTTTGATGGATGGGTTTGAAAAAAACAAAGCACGAAAAGATTTAAAGAAGAATTGGTGGCTCATCAGTATTGTTTGGCACAAAGCTGCAAATAAGCCTTCTTCTGAAGAGCAGATGGGCTATTAAATAGGCTTATAGTTCTGTGCCGTCAGATTCATATGACTGAGTTCTGAAAACAAATCCCCTGGGTTTAGATGAAATCCCTAAAGAAGGCCTGTGAGGATACCTTCCCTACCTTGCTGCCCTGCCTTCACATTACTTTGTGATGACCAGAACCTGAAAACTGCTGAACTGGGAACTCATTTTTTGAAACAGGCTTTGCATGCTGAAGTTCATTTGACTGTAATCTGGTGGGATCTGCTGTCAGGAATTCAGGTCAGGTTCCAGGACTCTGAGGACAAACAGCAAGTAGCCTCTCTGAAAGTACTGCTGCTTTAATTTTGACAAGCGTTTACTGAAAAGAAGCAAGAAATATGGGTAAACTGTGCAGCCTGACGTTTCCTACTGAAAAAGAAATGTTTTCAGAAAAATGCAAGGACACAAGAAGTGCAGTTCATCTCAAGAGAATTCTTCAAGTGAAATTGAGGCTAAGTCTCTTACGGCCAACTCTAACCACCTATGATTTGGCTCTTTCTGTGGTCGATGAAAAAGAGAGAGGCATCTCTGAAAAGCAGTCTTTTTAAGAGAAGGAGGTAAATCAATCCCTTTGTCTACCCACCCTGAGCAACATCATACCTTCCCTAAAAGTAAGGACAAATTCAGGGTGGCTTCAGTCAAGTCAAGACTATTCCAAGTTTCTTTTTGTAGTTTGAAGTCCTTTGTTCCATCATGCATTGAGCTCCTCTGGGAATACTCCATGCATCAAGGGCCGCCTATTTGTGAAGTTAATTTCAAGTGAAAGTTGAAATTTTTATAGAAGAAAATGAAAATTTACTGAGTGTAATTGACTTTGCTTCACCTTATTACCAAATTTACCACCCTAAATTTTTACTTACTCTCTTGGTAAATCTGGCTTTTTCTTTCCTATGGTAAATTCTATAATTACATTTATAAACTTCTCATGGAGTGTTGAGAATTCACCTTAGTTGAACAAAAATATTTGTACTCTATTTTGAAGTTTTATTAATTCACCAGTTAAAAATGACCTGTGTCATATTTTGTGTGTGTACACACACACAGAGCCAATATTCTGCATTGCCAATGCATTGAAACATAGCTGTAATTTGTATTATATTCTGTCCCAATCAATAGATACGCTGAACTTCTCTTCCACAGAACCTTTACTAATTGATGAAGATAACAAGAAAACAAACTACTAAAAAAAAAAAAATAGATGGTACTCAGATTTCAGGTTGCTTATCAGAATTTTCAGAACAGGACCATTTTTTAATGCTTCTGTTACTTCCTATGTGTTATGTACCTTTTGGTCATCTAAGTTGAACAACAGCTATTTTCAAAATTCATTTAAATATTATAAACCAAAGTTTTCCAAATGTGTTTAAATATTCTAACACAATTGTACCTGACTTACCACTACACTGTTAGAGATTGTTTTCCCTTTATGACCATTGATTTCAGATTATTTATTTAGTTACGGTTTCTTCCTGTCACCTGGGGGGGGGACGGGGACCATTGAGGGTATTTTTGTTTGTTTTGGTTTTTCCTTGCACGTACAGTCATTGCTGAGAGCAGTCCCTACTGCCTGCAGTAGCTGATACTTCACATGTCAAAAATCTACTGAGTCCCCAGCCTTCAGCTGAGCGCTCACCTGAGCCTGCTGCGGGTGTTTGCGCTGCACAAATCTATTTAAACAACAGGGGAAATTGTTTCTGAACCTTGGTGTATTAGCAGTACTGGACCAGAAGCGTGGCGTTTGCTTACATTTATTGTGTCTTGGTATCTACTGTAATTGCAAAATGTTTATGTGACTGTGTTATTTAAAATAGATAATCATGCTGCTATAAAACTGCATTATGTAGGTGCAAAGTTGTGCTTAGGGCACATCTGTGCTTCCCCATATCTGGGGTTTGTTATTTTTCCATGTAGGGGTGTGTGTGCGCATGCATGTATGCATGCAATATGTATATTTTTAGTATACATATATGTACTTACATAACAGCTGTCCTCCTCTATATTACTATAGCAGCCTTTGCCTCTCTCTTTTTGCTGTTTTTCTTTCCAGTAAGTATTCTTGGTTTGGTGATCTGGTGCTGGATTAGGTTTCTGTTAATAACTTAGCGAAGCCAAGTAAGGAAGGAGATGAGGGACTTAACTCTGAGCAGCGCTGAGCAACTTCTTTGTGAATTCATATCCTAATTCCTTTTCTCAGTAGAAGCTCTGTTGTACTTCAGCAACATAGAAACCTTCTTTAATGCTCTCTTTTTGCTTCATGGTTTGGGTGAGAAAGCTCTAAAGTAATGTTTATTTGCAAGCTCAAATTAGTTTTATTGATGAGAGTGCATTTCTAGGGAACTCTTACTGCACCTAAATGTGTATCCTTTGAAACTGAGAGTTTTAAACTCTCATCTCTAAAATGTTTTAAGTACTGCACAAGATGGAGTGGTTTAGCTACACTGACTGTAATGGGGTTCCTGCAAGGATAAATGTGGTGTGCTTGTTGCTTCTGTTCTGTGTCTTTAAATATCATTATTCTTTACTGATTTGATTGGTATTGAATGATTATTAGGTTTGGACTTCGTATTTTTTTGATAAAACAAATATTGAAAGTTCATGAGGGTTTTTTTTTATTCCTAATTTTAGAAATGTTAAGTATGAAAGTAGTCCAGAAAGGCAGCTGGCCTGATAGCCAGAAGATGTAAAGAAAAAAATAACAATTGTCAGACTGAAGAATGTACTATGATACACTGTCTCATACAACTTGTGTGGCAAACTTTTCTATGTGCAATATAGAATCATGATTTCTGTGGAAAGCAGAGGTACCTCCTACAAATTTTAGCCTAGGAATCTCTTCCAGTTGCTAGTTTACTTTGAATCTGCAGCCCTTAAAGCCTTATGCTAACGTGCAGCCCATGTGTTTAATATTCTTGTAGCACAAATACTGGTCTACCCATTTCTCCTTAGTGCTGTCTGCTCCCTTGTTAAATAATGAAACCATCCTCAACCTAATGACGTGTGTTGCTTTTTTTTTTTCCTTTTTGGAGAACGTCTCCCTTACTCATTTTTAGAATCAGGGTGTACTGCTAGCAGTTCCGTTGTATGTGTGTCCTCCAGCGCTCTCTTGTTTGGGGTTATTGGTTTATATAGAGCCAGTATGTATCCATAGTGTCGGAGGTTAAGTTAGTTATGAAAATGAAGATCAGCCACATCTTTCCTCCCTTAAAAGGATATGCGAGACCTTGATGTTCGCCAATAGAAGACTGTAGCATGCTGTAATGACTTGGGCAGCCAGAGTGAGTGAACAGATTTATGAGCCTTTTGCCACAGGAAACCCTGAATGTGCTGGCATAGGAAGCGATCACGTTCTAAATTAACTAAGCCAGTCACTGATGACAGGGAAAAACAGAACACTTTGTCTAGGAAAAGAAAGAGGTATTTAGCTTTCTTTTTTATTATTCTTTGAAAAAAAATAAAGGGGAGAGGTGTATGGTTCAGGCTTCCTTTCTTGGAAGCTAACAGGACTTATCTTTTCCTTTATTTAGCCAGCGCCTCATGAGGCTGTAAATGTGATATATTGGAGCTGACCTAGAATATAATCTGCTATTGAGTTGTGTGTTTATCCAGTCCAGGTAATTATTTTCTTAAACATTTCTGACATAGTATTTCTGAATTGCAAATAAAAGTAAATGACAAACAGATATGTAGAAATCACCTATCGTAAAAATCCAGTCTGTATTCCTAAATCTCAAGGGTTTCAGGTGTTCAGCCCTAATACAAGAACACAAAAGTTTGTTAGACATAAGCAGTGAGTAATAGGCAATAGGAAACGAGAAAAATAAGTAGAAATTACTTGCATTGTTCTGGATCAGGGTGCAATTCACGTTGCTTGATCACAGATAACTTATGCATTTGTCTACATGACGTAAGTTACCAAGTGGAGGCAGTAATTTGCCGGTGGGTTTTGTTGATAAGAATATAGGGAAGTTATTCCATGTTGAAAAGTTGACAACATAATTTCCTTGAGGTTTAGGTGCACACACGTTTTTGGATGAATACCCTGCAGAGGTGCTTGGATACCGTAATTCTTAAGAAGTTTGACAGTTTATAGTTAAGAAAATTACTGGTTATGATCTCTACTGTGTTGTTAAAGCCGATGGCTAGAATTTCTATCACAGGATCAAATGTTCTGGACTGTATTGGTAGATAAGAGTAGTTTAAATAGGGAACTTGCAGAGAAAAAGTGTTCAATTTTTTGAGTGATACATTCCAAGAGTAAGAAGCAAAATTCTAGCAAAGCAAGCACAAAATGTTTCGAGAAAAGTACAGTTAATTTGCTGAGAGGGTTCAGCATGGCTTATTGGGAACTACAGGAAAGAATTCAGAACAGATAGTGAAACATTTCAACCTCCACCATAATCTATTAATGTTTTATCTTGAGTTTATTCCAGACCACATAATGGAAAGTTGTTGTGCATTCAGAACATCCATAATACCCATATGCACACACAGAGTATCTTAATCTTGGGTTGTGCTCTCAAGAACTAAACTCATCTATTGTCTGAAGGCATTAATTAAAATGCCTGCTTTTCTCTAGTTTTATACATATATGGACGGAGACATAAAGTGTGAGGAGAGTATGGAGCTAGACTCGAATCTGTTTTGAATGACGTCAACTTTAAAAATTTATTTTGTTAAAAACCCACAGATAACGTCACTGTTCCATAAGTTTTAAAAATAACAATCATTTCCTTCCATTTATGCCCAGCAGCCACTAAGTCCTCTGGTATGTGTTGGTTATACAGGCTAGTAGCAAGTGTCTCCTTTGTTAGCTCTTCAAACAACAGATGTTAAATATTAGTAAAAGTACTAGAAATTTGGAATTTTAGAAAATTATGATGAAATGTAGGGGTGTCTTCTCTCCCCCCCCAGGAGATTATAACGAAACAGAGGATATCCATTCTTTGGTACTGCAATTTGACTGCATGTACAGGAACAGTTGACGGTAACTAAACACTTGCTGTAATAACAGGGAGGAGAAAGTTTAAGAAATAAAGCTCCAAAACAACACAGCTGCCTTTAAGTACAGGGGATGTCTATGACTTGGCACAGCCATGCCTGAGAATAAAATGGCAGCTGTGTGACTGTGAATCTAATATTGCCATTTAGGTACAAAGTGTTCCAAACACTGAAGTCAGGAAGTGTTTATATTTCTTGAGTATGTAAAAGCATGGACAGAACGGACATGGCTAACACACAGCATTGCATTTGAGGACGTGGTAGTTCCAAATGCGCTGTGTATGGTTTCTGCGTAAACATGCAAATAAAATATTTCACAAGTAAAAAGATTTTAAGTATACTTTTAATTAATACAATTTAAAACTTGTTTTTATGTTGTGGAATCTGTTTGCTTTCAAGCCATTTGAGTAATAATTAGTAATTTTCTACAGTTTCTAAAGAAAAAGAGTATTTTTTAAGAGGTTTTAAATGCTTTTTGAGGGCACAATTTCAATAATGAGTAAATAAATAAGAAATGATTACTTTGTTAACTGCCTATTGCTGTATGAAAAATTTAGAAAGTTGTCCAACAGCATGATAGTCAAGGGCATGGAAATATACTTGAGTGTACGCTATGATCTGAAATATTTGGGGGGGGGTGTAATTATATGGAGAATTCAATGTTCTATTTAAATGTTTCACTTGATAATTCACAAGTCTTTTTTCCTCTCTCATGCTTTAAGGAGTTATAAATCAATATTAATTTACTGTAAAATATTACCATAGTTTGGTGTTAATTGGCACCCCCTCTTATTATTTGCCTCTGTCATTGCTAATGAGGTAACCCTGTAAGAACAAGGCCTTACCTACTAGATCTTTATCTCATCACCCACAGCTGCCTCCTACACAGGTTCCCCAGTCATTACTAATAATTAAAACAACTAATAAATATTAAAGAAGCAAAACAAAAGCAGTACTGGGTGGGATTTACAATGTAGGGAATTGGTTGTTCAGACCTGTAGGCAATTGAAATCCTTTAGATGTCTCGGTGAAAGAGTGAATATTTTGTTGCTTCCCAGTCTATAAAATGCTGGCTGTAATAACAGTCTGTCCAATCCACTTAGGACCTGAACACATATATTTTCTTTTATCAGCAAAGATAGAATAAGTCTCTATATTAACTTTTTCTTAAGCTTGTAGTAAAAAGATTTTACTAGCCTTTATTAATCTACTAAAGTAGAAGTCTGTCATGTTTATATGCTAAGTGTAGAGGAAGAAGTGTGTCCTTAAACACTGTTGAAATCTCCGTCTTTAAATCTTTAAAGTTTGACTTGCAAAAGGAGCTTTGTCTCGCCCACACGTGCAGTCCGTGGGGTTGCTATGTGCAAGTGGGACCCTTGGACCCCAGCACCAGTCGGGCAGACACCTTCCTTCCTTCCTCTTTCCCTGCCTCCCTCCCTCCCTGGCAGCTGTGGAAGAGGACAGAGGAGAAGAAACCTCCCTATGTCACCTCCTAAAGCGAGTTTCTGCCTTTCTCTGGACACAGCAGCCATCCTCTTCTCTGGCCACCCGTGGAAACTGCGGGCTGCCATTCAGGGCCAGAGTGCCCTGCTTTCTTTGCCATTTATTTTGTCTTTCAGTCTTCCTTTGTTTCCATTCATGGAGATCAGTGGTGAGTGGTGTCCCTCAGGGGTCTGTACTGGGACCCATACTGTTTAGTATCTTCATCAATGACATAGTGGGATCAAGGGCACCCTTAGCAAATTTGCAGATGACACCAAGCTGAGTGGTGCAGTTGACACACCTGAGGGGCGGGATGGCATCCAGAGAGACCTGCACAAGCTCGAGAATTGGGGCCTTGTGAACCTCATGAGGTTCAACAAGGCCAAGTGCAAGGTCCTGCACCTGGATCAGGGCAACCTGCAGTATCAGTACAGACTGGTGGATGAAGGGACTGAGAGCAGCCCTGAGGACAAGGACTTGAGGGTACTTCTGGGTGAAAAGCCGGATATGAGCCAACAATGTGCGCTTGCAGCCCAGAAAGCCAACCGTATCCTGGGCTGCATCAAAAGAAGCAGGTCAAAGGAGGTGATTCTGCCGCTGTGCTCTGGTGAGACCCTACCTGGAGTACTGTGTTCAGCTCTGGAGCCCTCAGCACAAGAAGGACATGGAGCGGTTGGAGCAGGTCCAGAAGAGGGCCATAAAAATGATCTGAGGGCTGGAGCACCTCTCCTACGAGGACAGGCTGAGAGAGCTGGGGCTGTTCAGCCTGGAGAAGAGAAGGCTGCGGGGAGACCTTATTGCGGCCTTTCAGTACTTAAAGGGGGCTTATAGGAAAGCTGGAGGGGGACTTTTTACAAGGGCATGTAGTGATAGGACAGGGGGTAATGGTTTTAAACTAGAGGAGGGTAGATTTAGGCTAGATGTAAGGAAGAAGTTTTTTACGATGGAAGTGGTGAAACACTGGCACAGGTTGCCCAGAGAGGTGGTAGATGCCCCATCCCTGGAAACCTTTAAGGTCAGGTTGGATGGGGCTCTGAGCAACCTGATCTGGTTGAAGATGATCCTGCTTATTGCAGGGGGGTTGGACTAATGGGGACTTCCAAAGGTCCCTTCCGAACCAAACTATTCTATGATTCTTTTGTGGAGTAGGAGAGCCACATAGCTTAGAGAAAGAGGTGTAACTTGTGGTTAAGAACATTCCTCAATTTAAAAAAAAAAAAAAATCTACATGTTTGGATGGTCTGATGTTACTCGGTCTTCCTGTCCTAAGAGCTGTAAGGAGGCAGGGTGTACTTCTGTTCCACACATAACCCTTTCTCTCAATCAACAATGCCAAAATTTGCACCCTTTACTCACTACTTTAAAAAGTAAATAAAAGCTCAGTAATGTTTTAGAAAAGAAGCATAACAAATACTAAGTTAAAGGGAAAAATACTGAAAAGCAAAAGAAGAAATGTCCCTTTGGAGTGCTAATGTGATTTGCATTCACAGAGGAAGTAATTTTTGATTAACAAGAAGGTAATGTTTCCCCACAAGGGTGGGTCATAGATGATGAATAAATAATGTAATCAAATATTAAATTAACTTTATTTAAAAACCTTATTTGCATGTTACTTGGTAAAAAGCTTATTGATGTGGTATTTTGTTTACTGTTATTGTTCTGAGGCAATTTTGTAATAAATAGAGAAAGGGAGCAGTAATAGCATTCAGCCTTTCAACACAAATGCTTATGTATTGATTATTTCTTTTTCTAACAAATTTGTGAGCTTTTCCCACCTTTCTGCATCAGAATTTCTTCAGGAGTCACTTTTCTTATCATAACTGAATGTTTCTAAGAGGATGGGTTCATAGAAAATTCTTGTTCTCCATTTCTGTGGAGAAATTCTCTTTATTGCTTTGTAGCACACCAAAGAGAAGCAATAATGTCCAGTTTCTGACACAGGCCAGAAGGGAGGGTCATGCCGTGCCAACGGAGAGGAGCGGCTGAAGGACACAGGCTATGCTTACCTTGTCTAGTACAGTGCTCCTCTGGGATTTTGATCAATTACAGCAGCCCGTTGACAGGGCCAAGGCTGGGGCAAAGGATCAGTGAGATATAAACGGCCCTGCTCTCTGTTGCGCTCCTGCAGACAGTATTTAGCCTCAAGGCTTTCCATTCACAGAACGGGAATTTAGTGTATTTTGGTAATACTGTTAGTCCCGCTTTTGTCTAATCTCCTGTGAAACTGGTACATTCTGTAACAGGTTTCCAGCAGAAAGAGAAGAGGGTGGTTGTATTTCTCTTCTGCCTCTTGGTGTGCAGCATGGTAATATCATGGCATTCTTCTGTGATTTAGCTTTAACGCTTTTGCTGTGTTTTAAAATTGCATAACTTCATGGAGTATGTCTCCTGAGAACTATATTTCATGGTCCTATGTGATACCAGGAAGGGTTCATTGATAAAACTTGAGAAGATTTAAAATGATGCTTCTCCAAAGGAGCCCATTGCTTCTGATTAACATGAATTGATTTGATGGAAGTGTTTCTCTAGCTCACTGGTGGGTCACATGTGTAGTAAATTAAAGACTGAGGTTGCAGGCCCAACAATAATTGAATTTATTTACTAGCTTGTGTTTCTATTTATGAAGGTGAGCGATGGTTTCCATTACAACCTGTTTGTGTAGCAATATAGCACACCTGCTTTGCAAAAGACAGTATCATAAAGTACTCACTTGGATTGTCTTGCCTCTTGTTGCAGAGGTCACTGTATCCTGTGCTGTATAAATATAAACAAAAGAGCCAGAGCCTATAATAAATCTCGTTTAAATAAAGCAATTAAAACTGGTAGTCGTGGTAGACATAGAACAGGGTATCACCTAAAATTTTGTGGAAATGCTGAACAATTTTAAATGATTGATAAATCTGAGACGATGGCAGATATAATAAACACATCTCACTACTTAGAGATATTCAAGGCCCTTTATGCTCACAGAAAGCCAGGTCTAAACTGTACTGCAGAGATCAGTGAAATCTCTGATATTATACTACACAGTGAAAAGCTGGAAGAGGTGGTATTAACATTTTAAAATGGGAGGCTTATGTAACTCGTACAAGGAATAAAAAGCTAAGCAGTGGAATAAATTTGTGGAATAGTACTTTTTTTTTAATGGTAATATTTGATGTGATTTATTTGGAATTGTTGCCAAAGTGATGGTGATGTGCAATACCTGAAAGATAACAGGACTGACGTGGTTCTGAAGGTATCAATGAAACACTCAGTCCCATTAGAAGAATCTGTACAGATGAGGAAAACATTGGATTTTGTGTTAAGTGATATTTGTGATGCCCTTATTTCAAACATGAGGATTTCTACCTTGCAAATAGGAGGTAAACGCCGCCCCATTTTTCACAGCCAAAGACATAACCAATGACAGCTGTGAGGTGGATGTATGTTTTCTTGTCTCTGCGTATTCTGCGAGCTAATACTTAACTCTGCAGAACCCATGCTTATCTCTGGCTTGGTGCTAATAAGTAAGCTACAGGAGTAGAATAGCTATAGTACAAGGATACCTTTTCAGGATGCTGAAAAAGGGATACAAAAGGGGTACATCTGAAAGTCAGTCCCATGCGCGGGGCTGGAGGCAACAGATTACTCCATTTGTGGGTGAAACATAGCTAAACACTGCTTTGCTCCTAAAAAAATCAGGTGCCGTTGGGTATCAAAACCTGGGAACTGACTTACTGGGGCAAAGTAAAGGAAAAACACTGAGAAAACTCAGCAGACTGTCCCAGAGAGGTGTGAGAGGCAGAAGTTGGGAGCACTCCCAGGACTTCAGTATTTCATAGTATGGGGAAACATCCATTAATAGCTTTGGGATTTAAAACAGACTGTACTTTCCCACAGGTATTTTGCAATATGTGGTCCCTGTACCCCCAATGATAGCAGCTGCATCTAATGAATGCCCTTATGACAGGCGTATTGCCATGGAAACGAGAATGGTTGCAGACTACTTGATTTATAGAAAGTATAGCTTTAATAAAGCATTTCTTGCTCTTTCAAGTTCTGATTTAATTAGAAAGAAAAGTGATCTGTACAGTGTAGATGCTATCTCCAGCAGTTATTGGAGCTGTATATTAACACAACTGTTGGCTTGTTTCATCTTATGCTGTCTGTGTTTTGAGTGCTAGGCAGATACTCATCTACCTGCCCAATCTACTGGAGTTGTTACTTTAAGGGTAAACAAAACTTCATGGTATGGTCTGTGATTATATAATGCAGCAATGTTTGGACAGCCTGTCCAGAACCACGGCCCCAATTGTGTTAGAAGGAATCGAGAAAGGAAACCATTTCAAACTGTGGCTGAACCTAATTTGTACTCTGCCATTAAAATGATTGTGGCTATGAGGTGATTTTTTTTTTTTTTAAACTAACTTGCTTTCAAAAAGTTTTGTTATTTTTTTATTTAGTTAAGGCCATACTGGAAATAGGGCGTTGGATCCTCTATGCTTCTCTGAAGTAATTTCTCCACCATAATATATATATTTGAAGAGTATGACCACAAGTATTGTTGTACCTTCCCCCTCTTTCTTACAGAGATACAAAGGGTGACAAGGTCAGAAATTCTGGCTGTCATAGTATCTAAAAATAAATAAAAAACCTTGTAGCACAAGTTCTGTCTGATGGCACTAACATCTGTTACACTAATTCATAAGCCAAAGTGCCAACAGTTTGCTGCAGAAGTCAAGAGGGGGAGTACAAAACCAGCAATATTTATACACACAGAGAGGAATGATACATACATATGTATGAAAATAAAACACAGTTGTAAATGGTGATATCTAATTTGAAAATATTTGTTTATCTCTGTGTGAGATGCATAGCTCAATTTTAGAAATCATTTTAATAAAAGAAATGAAATAAATTAGACCCTAGGTTCTATCTGACTTCTCTCTGTATATGTCTCTGCTTAGAAGGATAAACAACATTTTAGAAATTCCAAAGTTTGCCAGCTGCTGTGTTCTGAGGTTCACCAAGTACTGCTATTCCCTTCCTTTCTCCCTCACTCAATATGTTGTGAAAGTTCTAATGCAGAAATAGCTGTTAAACTGATCCTAAATAATACACGCTCCTGCTATCATTTCAGAAAAAAACAAATCTCCTCTCAAGTGCCGTCAGCGAAGAAGGTTAGAATAAATCTAAGAATCAACTGTTGCAAGTAATGAAAGGAAGAATTACTGCCATAAGCTTAAGTGTGAGACCATTACAAATAATTATTGAGAAAAGCATATTCTTACTAAGTGTTTACACCCTCTCTGTCTGAGCAACTGTGGCCTCCTACAATTAATCATGTTTACTGTGAAGCCCAGATCAATCATCTTCATGTCATGTATACACCATATAGCTATGTTTCTATAGTGCTTAGGAACTAGCATAATAAACAGTATGTATATAGATATGTCTCATGAGTTATTCAGCTCAAGTGTATGCTAGAGATCTATTTTTTTAGTGCAAACTGGGAAGATGAAAATTGGTATTAATGATGGGTCAAGCAATATAACTGTATTTTTAAATTTCTCTACTGAGACTGTACTCTTACTACTTGGACTGATGCTTCTGAAACATGTTTAGCAAACCTGAGGACGTTTATGCTGCATAAGTGGCCTTTAGAGCCCAACTAGAAAGGCTATCTAGAGTTTAGTCACATCCCTTCCCTTTACAATGAGATTAAATGGAAAGAGTGATGATGATTGTGTCCAGAGTAGATGAGCAGAAATGCTCAAGTATGGGAACAGTTTTGTTGACATTCTTGGTAATCAGATCAAATGACAGACGGAAGAATCATCTGAAAGGCTTTGTGTATGGAAGTACAACTGTCTTGACGTCAGGGCCACAACTCTCATGAATGAAGTTTTGCTCGAGTGGGCCCACAGTGTGGCTGAAGGAATACTATTCCAGCATTTTGAAGGTAGCGTAACATCCAGGTGAATGGACTGATGGTACCGTATTTCAGAACAGCCACTGACTCAGGAAATAGGTTTCTTCCTGCAGACATGGTAGACTTCAAGCCTTCTCTTCACCTGATTTGGAGCAAGTTTAGGTTTGAGCTTAGGTTTTCTAGCACCCTACCAACAGAAATACACACTTGTTCTTTCTTTCTGGGTGGTGTTTTTGTAGGTACGTCCTCAAGTTTTCAGCCATTCTGAATCAATAGTTGGGAAAGGTGAAACACTTTCATTTTGACATAGACATGACAGTATGATTTACCCTTCTACATTTGGATTTACCTGTTTTTTCCTCCTAATCAAAGCACTTTAATAAGTACTGATTAAGGGGTTTACATGCCAGTTACTTTTAAAAAATAATGTTCAGTACAATCAACATAGTTGTTACAGGTGCTAACTAGTATAAAATAGTTTCTGTTGCATGGCTATGCAGCATTAATGTGCTTTTTAATGTTTTAAGTAGGAAGAAAAACCTTTCAAGTACTTTGAAATATTTCACATCTTTATTTTAGACTAAAGCCAATAATAGGGAGGGAAGCTGTAGATTAAATGTTTTAGTCGTGGAAGAGGAGAGCAGAATTATCACAGGGTCTGTCAAGAGTTAGAGAGCATGTCCTTACACCTGAGGTGACTTACAAGAACTCCTACAAGTAAGAGACTACACAAGTGTATAAAAATGGAAGCAGAAGAGGGAATCTAACTGATTACATTTGATGATAATGTGCTTTAGTGAAAGGGCTCAGGAAAGGTCTTAGGACCAAATGTAGA
>VYZW01046171.1:0-12643 GCA_013401315.1 Balaeniceps rex
ACCCAAAGCATTCTATGATTCTATGATTCTATGATCTGATTTATTATGTATGCATTTGAGTTTTTTCTGTTCTAAGTCTCTAGATGTTTTAGCCCTGACATATTTTAAACACACACAACTCACTTTTTTTTTTTTTTTTAAAGTGAGACCTGATCAGCTAAGACTGAAGAACTGAGTGCTTTCTTTATGAATACATCACCTTTCTTCCACACACGATACCAGCTGCTTGACACCAGTTTTCTACCCAAGGCTTTGCCTAAAACCACCTGCAGGCTTGCAGATCTAAGACTGAGGTGCGGATTGAGTGGAGGGCAAAGGTGTGAACTGGGGTCAGAAGCAAGCATCTGTCCATAGAGCAACTGCAGGATGCAAATACAAACACGCCACCTTTTCAGAAAGGTCTTCCCCAGATGGGAGTCCACTGTACCCCAGCAAAACGCATTCGGGGGAGGCACAAATTTAAAGCCACAAGGGAAGTCAAGAGGCCCAAAATCAGCACATGAGCGTAGGCATCTTCATCAGCCAGCTGTGCCCTTCTGCTGATTTCTTAGTCTGTGTGGATCTCAAGAGATCAGCAGGAGTGGGAGAAGAATTACTCCAAAACATGTAAAACTCTCTCTGTGGGTATCTTAAAGTTAAAAAAAAAAAAGGCAAACAAAAAAATCCCCAAACATGCAAACATGCTAACCCCAGCAAGTTCTTTTTGTTAAGACTTGAACACTGGGGCTTGAGTCCTTGAGGCTCTTGGATGGATAAAAGAACCACTTCCAGAATCTGCATTTTACCTGCTCCGCATCCATAATACGACTACTGTTAAGAAAATGAGGGCTGTGTCTCAAGCAAGACACAAATGAAATGGTTTAAAATAAGCACTGAGTTCACATGGGACTGACCTGAGACAAAATCCAAATCCAAAGGCACACTATTTATTTCTCAAGAAGTTAAAAAAATTGGTTGGAAAATTGAAAATTAAAATGACCTTAGATTTGTAGGTCAAACCCATTCCTAGCTGATTTCTAAGTAACTTTTAAAAAAAAAGAATTCCTTGAATGACTATTTCTTTATTCTTCTAAACACTGGGACAACATATAGCGGCTGCAGCCTATTTTTCTGCATCTTGAAAAACTTTATATAATTCTAAATTCTGGAAGTTATTTAAACATAAGAGAGTATTTAAATACTCTTTTGAGCTACAGAAAATATACTTCATACGAGCAAGGGGAAGTGCTAGAACTACTGCCAGAAACTATTTAATAGCCTGAAGCAATTTCTACCCTCTTGTTTGAACAGGAGAAAAAAAAATATTGTTTAAAGGACATGGAATCTCCTTCCATCTCCCCTTCTCTCTAAAATATCCAACTAATTTGCCTTAACTTAATCTGTGCTTTTAGCCTCCCTTCCCTGTGATTATTAAAGAACTAAACAGTAAGAAAATAGGAGCTCAAGATATACCAGGCGAATGTTAACCTGGGACACCGTTTTGCTAATATGCACAGCCACAGTTTCTGCTCTGTGCAAATGGTATTATTTTGTGTTCAACTGGTTGCACTTGTATAGTTTGATTGTCTTATCTGTCCTGTAGGGCTGAGCAAAACGGTGCAACCACTGAAACTAAACATGAATTTATTTTCTGTAAAAGCAGGGCTGAGACATGAAAGCTGTGAAAGAATCTTGTTAGCAATTCTTTGTGTAGGCAGCATGTCTCACTTTAATCATATGCATTATGGCCTTTACCCATCGCTGCGAATTCACTCCTAGAGCTTTTCTGCACATCAGTTTGGCTAACCCACTTTCAATGTCTCTGTCTCCGCATAAGAAAGCTGAAAACGATATTGCTTCTTATGCTGCAAACAGCAAAGACAACACACACGCACACAAAATCAGTGCCTTTGAAGAGCATGGCTGGTGTCCATCATTTCCTGTTTTTGTTCCATGTTTTTCACTACCGTAGTTATCATCTGGACGCCTGAAGCGTCTGCACTGAGATCTTGAAACGCAAGAGGGCAGGCTACATGCAAACGAAAAAAAGCACAGCGCATTTTCCTGTTAGGTTTCACAGTGTAAATAGCCCAGTTGAACAGGCTGTTGGAAAACTTTAGAAGAGGTGCATTTCTCACTTTCAGCATAAAAATATGTGACCAAGCTCCTCTTCTGTGTCTCTAAACAGTATACTGTTAGTTATAACTGTACCTCTGCATTTAGAAACTGTGTCAAAAGGTAAAAGGTCTTTTTCTCTTGAAATCTGTAGCAATTTCTAAGGCCGCTAGGTAATGGAAAGAAAAGTTACTTGCCCGCTTCCAGGCTTTGACATGCAATGTAATAAAAATGCAATGGCTTCTCTCTCAGTAAATTCCATCCATTCAAATCTTTAAGGCCCTCTCCCCACAAATGTATTTCGGTAAATATGTTGTGTTCATTCTTACACAACCCCGTCTTTTAACTGCGGGTAGTTGTTAGAGCAGGCTGTCATACGATGGTTCTCTAGAAGTGGGCAGCGCAGCTGAGAAGTAGCACTCCAGCCCCCATACTAACATGTTCTCCGCTGGTTTACTGTTGACAGATTTCCAGTACTAGACTCTTTGAAGCTAAAATATCAATTCAATGTACAGATGCCATTACAGTACAATGCCTTCTTGACAGTTTTGATATTAATTTGCTCACGAGTTAATTTCCTCCAAAAATTTTATATTTCAGTGATTAACGACTCCTACTGAAGTCAGCAAGATTTATGTCATTGACATCAATGAGTCCGAGGTTAGCTTTTCTGGACAAATCCCATGCCTGGTGAAATAAATATGGACATGCAAGCTGAAGCAAAACTGTGCCCTTATTTTTCTCTTTGATGTTAATGGATCAAAAGTTAGATCCTGCTAACCCATATTTTTGTGCCTCAGCCCAGCTCCTCTGCACTTACCTACGTAAGCAATGTAATTGGTTCTGATGACATATTCATGTAAGCTAAGGCGACTTGTTTGAATAAATGTTTACAGCTGGGAATCAAGATATTTGGATCTTGGCAGCCTGGCACAAAGGAGGAGGTCAGGATTAGCCCTTCTAAAAAAACAGTGGTGTAAGCATCAGTATAGGTGCTCCAGGTTTTGAAAAGTTCTTGAAGTTCTTTGACTGTCACAACAATGAATTCTTTCACGTCTTTCAAACTAAAACAGATTACTGACCATTTCTGGGGGAAAAAAAAAAAAAGTCTAAAGAACTGATTTGCTATTCAAGGTAAATCAATGCAAGCATTCTTACAGACCCCTTCTCTGCCATTAGTAGTCATTATACGTTTTCCATCCTTCTGCAGCACATCAGTAGCATTTTGTTGCACCAACATGCTACCAGAAAGGGCCTGGCTGAATTGCCTCTTTCACACAAACAACACTTGAGTTGCGTGCTACTTGGGGTTTTTTTTTTGCAAATGATGTTACCTCCAGGATTTCAGATACACAAGAGAGCTTACGACATAAACAGAGATGAACACAAAACCGGTTGGTCAAAAATGTAACGCGTGCACCAAAAAGGAATTAAAATTTGTGTGGCAGAGATCTTACTCTGTTCCACACTTTGCCTTTTATTTTCAAAGTTTTTCTCTGATAGATACTTCAACACATGTATGTAGTACTCTAAGAAAAATGTTCTGACAAATCAGAAGGGCATTATTCTCACAGTCAGCCAGTCAGTCACCAGCCTTCATCTCACACCTTCAGGCTATTAGCTCCAGGTTGGCTAAATTTGCCTTTTGGACTATACACGCTGTTGAACAAGAACAGGATTTTTTTTTTTTTTTTTTTTATCTTGGGAAAGGAAGTGTTCTGGCACTACCTCTAGGTCTTATGCTTAGAACAGGATAAAGCAAAAAAGACGACACCACCCTACAATATAGGCGTCTCGTGACGGAATTAATCAGTGTATCTGAACATGCTGAACTTCCCTACAACAGAATTAAAAGGAAACACCTTGCAGATAATAATGAAAAAGTGTAGTAGCTCATGCAAAAATCTTTCCTCTTCCCACAACAGCTCTTTAAGGATCCAGTTCTTAATTTCTTTTTAAAGAAAAACAAATTCCCATTCAAATTCAAGAATAATTTCACCGGATGAGAAAAAAAGCATCCCAAAGAATCACTAGAAAAAAGTTTGTCTTCTTACTTCTTTGCAAAACCCAGAAAGACTCTTCTCTTTAATTCCTTTCCAAGAACAAAAAAAATTCTGCACATTGTATTTCTGCAAAAGAAAGTTTTATGCACGAACACAGTTCTCAAAAAATATGTTATATAATCACCTTCCTGTAACAGACTACAGCAAATTTAAAAAATCAATTTAACTGTGGTCATTTCTGATTAATATGGTTAGGATCAGTAAGTTGTAATTGCAAAAGCTGTGCATTTGTAATTAATAAATACAAACTATTCAGAAGTGGAATGGGTTGAATGCTAGTAGAAGTTTACACACATAGTACCAAATTCTGTTCATACAGAAAACTAAATTCAAAAGTTGATTTTAATGCATGATGCCCTTCTTTCATTAGAGAGCTATGATGAAAAGCCAGTACTATAAAGACTATGACCTGAGGTTCAAGATTGCAGTTAAACAGCCTGTGATCCTCTCTATATAATAAAAAAGACATTTTGAGTCAAATACCAGGCTGCATTTTGCCATGCTCATGAAGTACTACTCAAGAAACCGACAATCCCGTGCAACTCAACCTCTACTTTGCCATCAGCCCACAGACACTGGGCTGTACCCCCACGCAGGGCAAGGGGCAGAGAAGCAGCTCCAGACGGCACAAAGGCATCCCATCCCATCTTCTTCCTTGCTCTGGTGTTTTTGAACAGGATGCAGCAGTATCCTCCTGGCCCATGCCGATTGCAACCACAGCATTTCCCACACAGACCCAGGTGCACGGGCCAAGGTTCCGGCCGCCCTCCCATCACTCCTCCCCATCCAGCCACTCCGAAGGACCAGCGGGCAGGGGTGTACTCCGCCCACACGCGGGGACTGGCTGCAAGCACCGGGGAGCTCTGCAGCTGAACGGGGGACAACTTTCCTCCCTCTCAGGTCCCTTCGCGAGCATGCAGCCCAAGCCAAGTTCTAGCCTTCCAGGAATATTCAGGCAGTGAGATGCTATTCAACACGCACAAGATTTGCAAAGCAAACTCCGTAACGCTGCTGTAAGAACACAAATATAACAACTACTTTCCCAGAAATGATTATTTTCTTTCCTTGATGAGATTAGTACATTCGATGCTAAAATTCAGCTGCTTGGGGATGCAGAAGAACTCTTATGACCAACCACAAATAAACTGGAAGAACTATATTGAACTATAAATGGAGTAAGGGCTTGTTGCTGAGGTGTTCAGTAGAAACTCTTCTTTACTCTCCAACAGGAACAGGACTGGGCCTCTATACTGACTATACAATCACTTGTCACTCACTTCTCTGTATCTTAGAGGTAAAAAATAAATAATAAGTAATAAAAATAATTCATTAATATGAAAGAAAATATGAACATACCTTACAGAACTGCTTAAATTAATTCCTGTACAGCGCGATTCTATACCTAACCTGAAACTAAATGGGATACAATAAATTCTGAGAAGAAAAACACAACTGAATTTGTACCTCTAGAGCTTTTGACCTAAGAAATTTTTCCACTGTAACAATTTTCTTTCACAATCACCAGCTCCCTTCCAAAGGGAACTACAACATGACCAGGGCAAATTATTTTTTCTTCTATCAGACTGTCAATCTGCTAGGTACATGCACATTGTGAATTTAACAGGAAAAAGGCTGGGATTAATTTAATGTAAAATACACGTATACAACAGAGTACACAAAAGCCAGACTACAAAACAGAAACTCCCATATTATGTGGGAGTATAAAATTACGAATACAGATTTTCTGTGCATCTACCAGCAAACAAAGCTTGGTCATCTTTAAAATTCATGCAAAATTTTTGGACTTTAATTTGTTCAGTTGGTAGGGCTCCTGAGGGTGGATTACAAATAACAGGCACATGTTCTCAATATGCTTGTTGATCTCACTGGAAAAATTGACAAGATTAGGTAGTAAAGTCCCAAGCTGAAGCTTTAAAACTCATCTTTGAATGCAAGCTAACCATCTGAAAGTAAAGAAGTGGCTAATTTTCCAGATTAGTTCCAATTATACTGAATTCTTTAATCTAAACTGCACAGCTTTTAACATGATTCTTTGCTTGATGTGAATATTCAAGGCTTTTTTTTTGTGAACAGAAGATATGTATCAAGCTTATCTGTGCAAGAACCAAATTGCTTTATTAGAACTGGAGGGAAATCACTTAATTCTGGAGACACTGTAATGTAAAGTGCAAAATAAATGGGATTTAAATACCTGCTAAAACATGTGGCTTACTCCTGCTCACACAGAAGTGATCAAAATTTTTTCTCAATGGGAAAGGAAAAAGGAGACCATGATTTGCTTAGTGAAAGATGTTTGTGCATTATTTTATATTACGCATAACTGATGAAACAATTAATATTCAGCACTACATTGACAAGTCAGTCTTCCAGCTACTTTCCTGTTAGACCTATTTACTACTTTACCATTCTTCTCATTTGTCAAAAAAGCTATTTCTGACTACTCAGCTCCGCATTTCTGAAAGTATGCATGTTTTAATGCTGAATTTGTGAACTGATATTGAAACTTTATTAAAAAAATACTACCAATGCCAACACAGTGCTGAAAGAGCACTAGTTCTGTCTGGAAAAAAGTTTACTTCCCCTTTTCTACTTTGTAATTCAAACTGCTCTGCAGCTAACAAAAGAGTACTTATTGTCATTGTATTAAATTTAAGGTAACAATAAACATTAACTCAGCCTCAAACATGATGTCATGCTTTATGTAGCTAGGTTAAAAGAGAATGTAAAACAAATAACCTGGATTGCTTAGGAAACCCTAAATGCCCTAATTTACCCAACCATTTATCAGCAGAACTAATGAAAAGCCTTTCTTGCTCTTGCAATGGGTAAAGGTAGCCATTAGTCTCTGAAGTGTACAATTTTACCAGCAAGACAAAACAAAAAGCAAATCTTGGGAGTAAGTATCAGCTGGACGTTCACATAACAAGGTCCAGAGAGACATATCCAGAAGTTTCCTCTTTTAATCCAACTCTGAATAACGTTGGATGCTGTTCTCTGTTCCTTCAAAGCTCTACTACTGCCAAAATAACTGCAAGGCTTGCAAGTCCAAGTATATCTCAAGCCTTTCCCAAGGCACCCCAACACTATCTGAGGCACTGAAACTATGGTAACCGAATAAGAAAGCAGCTTCCATGATTAATAGATGAAGATCCCAGCAACAGAGCCTAGCTAGGCCATAATTCAGGAATGCAGGACGAATTAGCATAGAATCCATCTCAATCTACCAATAAAAAGTAGATTTCGAAAGGCATCAACAAAACAGCAATTTTTTTGCTGCTAAAAAAAAGTATTCTACAGAACTATAAACTGTTCAAATTCTCATTAACATTTCAATGAATGGCTGCCTCGAGTGCAAGTAATGGATAAATGTTCATGAACAATGGTGAAGGAACCAACATAGCAAATTTCCCATCTGACTATCAAAGCCATACGTAGGAATACTCAATATATAGAACATCTGAGTGAAGCTGAGCAGGAAGAGATAAGAAAGTAGAAATAATGTTTGCTGCAGTCAGGAATATATTTGGACATAGTTTTTCCCATTGTGTTGGGGAATCGTATGAGAGAGTACTTTTTCCATCCACTGAACTGGAACGCCCGACCATATCTATTATATACTCTACACATTTTCATTACTAGAAGGCCCTGTGAGTCTGTCAGGGTCATTGCAAAATTGATGAGGGTTAGCAATACCTTTTTTTTAAGTGCATAATCAAACTCCCGCTATTAACTCCAGTAAAAATACTAGTATTATAGTCCTTGTCCACTAGATGGTCTCAGACTAAGGTGAAAGGGCAAAATATAAATATTCTTTACTTCTTTCCACTCTCATAAACATTACGTTTTCACTAAGGGCAATTGGCTACAAAGATCATAAAGGCATAGGAATGCTTTTTCTGCCCGTATCACACAAAGGGTATAACCCTGCAGTCAAGGCACAGCTTTACCTGGAGAGGGTGAGAGAGAAGGAGCCAAAGGCTTCCCATACCAAGGACAGCACACATGCTGCCATGTCACACAATGTGCTGCAATGCTGTGCATCTGCCCCCGGAAACTCTTTAACTTCAGCATTGCATGAATGTTGTAAAACCGTATTTCTGTAGAAAGTTCCTCGGTAGCAGTTTTGTCGGTAGCTAAAAAAAAACTGAAAAAAATGGCATGGGGTAGTCCATGATATGTGAATTTCAAGTATCTGGTATAAATACCCTAAATAGAAATGCCTATTATTAACAATATTTTTAAAGGAAAGGTCATCACTGAATGTAGTGAATTACCATATGTCTTCACTCTAGAGATACAGCAACTGGCAGTTCTGTTAATAGCTGGTTTATCTACTTCATTTTACATCTCTATTTCAGCCACTAAAGAAACACTTTAGGGCTTGGGGAAAAATTCCTTTCCTACAAAAATGACTCTGTATTCACACAGAGCGTAGTACACCCGCCCTTTTGGCTGATAACTAACTACAGTTCTATACTGGGAAAGACTTCAAGAGGTTTTGCAGCGAATTACAGGATAATTCATGTTGGGTTTTTCTCATTTTCTTCTTCCTTTTTTGAAAGCCTTTTTTTAAAAAGTGACATCTACTTCCGTTTTTCATTAAACTATAGCTGGAGCTAAACTTCAGATTTCAGAGGCCATAAGTCTGGCAGCCTCATTTATGTTAATCTGGAGCATGAAAGCTGAGAATATGATTATTTTATGGGGGCAGGCATAAATCTCTCATCCCCTTCCCTACTTCCAGTGGCCCCACTGTTAACTGTTAGCAGCCTTTGTAAGTCTGAAGCAACAAAACTGCAAATGCCTCTATGCTTGTCTTTCAATGAACCCCTCCAAAGACTTCCAGAATACCCTGATGTTGTAGGTGCATACCTCTTTTCTTCTATTTTTTTTTTTCTCCCTCAGTTCCCATACCACATTTAATTTTTAATCCTTTCACATCTTCCAGCTGCTAAAATAGGATAGGCAAACAAGCAGCTTGGGAACTCCAGAAGACACACGGGACATGCAATATGTATAATTATAACACAGTAGGTGGCACTCTTCCCTTTAAATCCTAAAGCAGTGCCTTGGAGCTGTGCTGCCATACTTGCCATGTTGCAATCAAGACCCAAAACCAGAGCACTGTTCACCATGGACAATTAAAGAACCCTTAACTTTGTATAAACGTGAACATTCAGTTATTCCCATGGCCATAGGTAATGGTTAGTTGTCTCACAAGACAGCACATAGAGAAAATAAAGACACCCAAACTCCGCTCTGCCAGGTTTGCACTTGAGCTGAGGAAGTCCCATTTCTGCCTTCACAGATCCTGTGCACATCTAAGCTGCTCCTCACTCAAGAGACTGGTGTGACAGGGCAAAAATAAAAATATTCCTATAAAGAGGTATCAGGCTCTGGCCCAGGCTTTCCCCCAGCTGATTGTTTCTGCCTTTGAACACTGTTCATGGATGCTGTATGCTGTTGAGCAGCAGCCAGACTCCATGCTACTACCGACTGTATCTTACTGCCAAAATTATCTCTGTGTATGCCTCACCCACCTCAGAGTAATCCTGATACACAGAATTAATGAGCATAAAATGCTCAAATGGTCACCAGTAAAAAGCATTGCTTATTCCTCTTATTTTTCTGCTGCCCTGCCAAGACAACGCTTGTCACAATTTGTCAGACGCGCCTTGCTTCATAACACAGAGACCTAGGTCTGACTTAACACCGGAGGTCAATCCAGCGCAAATGTACTTGCACCATAGTTTCAGGTCCTCACCAAGTATTGATTCCCAGCAGAGAACAGTATTTTCAGACTGGGGCCTAAACATGAAAAAAAGTCCCTATTTGAGTAATGTTTTAGCAACTGCCTTTACTCTCCGAAAATTACTCAGGCAAGCAAGACTGTGCTGGGTGAGCAAAGCTTACTTGGGCGAATGAGACTGCGAAGGAAAAGGGCTGAAGATTTACCCCCTCAGTAAATGAAGAGTAGGAAGTAAAATACTGCAGCATCTGTATCAAATTAGGATAGTGAAAACTTCTGGTTTAGTACGCTTCAACTTTGGTCTAGCATATGCCGTGTCTAATATAGTTGAATGTTATTTTCCAGAATTTACCCGGCTGTTTGTTTTCAGCACTGTGCTGTAGTGTATAGGAATCAGGTACTATACACAGAACATTTGTTTGGGTAGTACAACAATGTGGTCTTGCAAACAAGTTGGATGCCAGGCATGTATTAGCTCAGGTCAATTTAATCCTAAAACATTTTATGTCTCCCCTGCTGTAAACCATGCAAACTCCTTTCATGTGTATTTATGTATGGCTCTTCAAAACAAGATGACAAATTTCCCCTTCCCTTCACAAAACATGCACAATCAAGTTCACAATCACCTACTTCCTTTTTAATGCAAACAGTTCTAGTCTGGATTTACCACAGGTCATTAATTTGATCTCTCTCCTTTTCTTTTTCTTTTCAAAAATTCAATGAAGGCAACTCCTCATCCTTAGCCTGACCTACCTCCTTCTTCAGTCTTAAACTCCACTAATGCAATCCTCTATTTACAAACATTAAGAGGGGACTATGGCTAATATTCACTTTCATCTTCAAGTATCTAGAGATGTTAGCTAGTCATGTTTCTCATAGATGTTAGTGACCAATTATTTTTTTGGTTCAAATAGTATGAGTTCAGTTGATAAGGTTGGTTTTGCCATTAAGTAAGAATATACAGTTTTAATGTAGACTAATTGAGAATACATAGAACATCTGTGACCATATGATTCATCTTCCCTGAAAGCATTCACCCATGCTTCAAGCATTTGATTCCTACTACATGAAAAGCAAATGTTGCAAATATACTTTACAGTATTACTTACTGGTTTAAAATTCATTTAGCATTCAGACAGAAACCTCATCTGGGCATTCTGCTCCTGAACTAAACTTCCATGAAAGCCAGAGATTTTCTCCAGTAAAGAGTGGTGGAGAACGGAGATCAACGTTTTTATGCATAGGAAATTGTTTGGCTTTAAAGAGAGTTAGTATATATTCTCTTTGCTTTATACCTTATGAGAAGCTACCATATTAAAAACGGGTTCCTTTTAGATAAAATTACACCCTAGACAGTGAAACGCCTTGGCAACTGTACTTTTTTAAGAGTGACAAACCTTCCCGATCTTACCGAAGCTATTATTTGCTTTCAACCACGTACAAGGCAATTCCATGAAGAAAGGGCTTTGCTGGAGCAGACCCAAATTTTCTCACAATACACTAGATTAGTCTCATTAAAAAAAAAACAAAACACCCAAACCCAAACCAAACAAAAAAACCCAGAAGTTAACCAGAGCAAGATCATTTTGCTTTTCTGGTCTGGAAACAAATGGCAAAGGAAGCCCTGAACATGATAACAGCTGCGTAAATCGTACTCTGAGAGAAATGCCACAGGCTCCTCAAAATCTCCACGAGTTCTGTGATTAAAAGAACCTGACTCTGCTGGACTTTCTCGCGTTGATGCCAAAGGATTTACCCGCCAAGTAAAGATTACTTGCATGAGAATGGCTCACTGGATGACACTTAGATTAAATGAATGCAAACCAAAAGCAGTCACTGAACTAATTTTTGCAAAGACAGTGGGAAAATCATGCCTCTAGCTACTGTCTTTGAGATTAGCTTAATAATTAATACCGTTGCTGGATGATACTAAGCAAAAGTTAGCAGAATCTACGTCAAATAGTAAGCCATCGCACGCAGCCCTGTGACAGAAAACGGTTGTGGAGATTTAGCTCTTTGTTATTTACAACACCTGCAAGCCGTGTGTGGCCCTTTGGAAGATCACGCATTCACCTTGCAGAGTCAGGAATTAGCGTCTTTTACAATTTATCACAGAGCTGACTAAAGCCTTTATTTTTGCCGTTCTATTAGTGAAATAATTTTCTGCCTACAGCAGTTAGAGATCCGCGCTGCACAGACGCTAGCACAAACGCGCATGTTTACAAACTTCAAAAGCGGCAATTAGCTCGGGAGAGGAACAGGAGAACAAATTTCCCTCCGAACAAGAGGACAAGGTTAGAAAAAGATAGAGCCGCTTGCCTAGGGAAAACCCAGCAGCTACCGCCTTGCGACTCACCCTGGGAAGCACCAGGCAGGGCAGCGGCGGTGGCGGCGGGCAGAAGGGCATCTCCGCGGCGACTGACCGGGCTCCAGCCTCAGCCCCGCTCCCCCGCCAGCCCCCGACCCGCACGCCGGCCGGAGCCACCGCCGGGAAACGCCTCCCTAGAGCAGGAAGGAAGGAAGGAAGGAAGGGGCGGTGGGACGGCCGAGCACTCGCAAGAAGCAGGTACCTTCTCCACGCGTGACGATGGAGACCCAAACTTTTCGCCGCCCTCCCCGGCGGCGGAGCGCGGGGCGCTGCTGTGACCCTCAGCCTCGGCTCCGCGTCCCCGGCAGGAGCCACAGCCCGGGGGGCCATGCGGGCTCCCGCTCATGC
>VYZW01046171.1:15338-34148 GCA_013401315.1 Balaeniceps rex
CGGGCGGAGCTCAGCCGCCGCCCGCGGGCGCGCCCGCCGTGGGGCCCGGCCCGACCGCCCGTGGGTCCGCCCCTTCGCGCCCCGCTGACTTCTCGGAGCATCGGGGGTCGGACGGGCAAGCTGCGGGAGCGGACTACGGTATAAACCCAACAAAACAGCCTAAAGTCGGTGAGCTGGAAATCCGCGCGCACGTTTCTTTGGCGGCGGCATGCAATCCCTCAAGAGTTTTAGCAGTAATTTCCACCCTCTAGATCCCGCCGGAGTCACGCTGCGAGGAGAGCTTCTAGTTATTTCGGCGCGAAGGTATCTGGTTTCCGGAGGATTCATTTACATGTGCACTTGCTTTAACGTGATTTATACTTTTTTTTCAAACCAGATAAGTGAAAGGGCAGGCTGCAACTAGGGGATTTGCTGTCAGGCCACGAAGTGTGGCATTAAAATAATTACTTGTTTATGACAGCTGTTTTGCTGCCTTTTATTTTCAGATAATGAAAGGACTCTGAGAAATCGGTTTTGGTTCGGTATTTGATTTGGGATCTAAAATCACACACACATTCATTCAATTTCTAGTTGTTAGATTACAAGGGAAAACATTCATCTGTATCAAGGAAAAGTTTCTTCTTTCCTTTTAGACAGTTTAAACTGAATGTATACTTAGAGTAATTTTCTAACCATAGGAACTGAGACTTACTATATATTTTCTTTCTTTCTCTGAAAATCTAAAACAGAAGCGAGTTCTGCACCAAACAGAATAATTACTGGGGACAGATAAATTTTAGTGAAACAAACTTACCCTAGATCTGAAAGCAATTAGAGGAACTGAACTGGTACAAATAATTTCTGGGTACCCAAGCGTGTGTCAGGGGGGTAAACCAGATGAATGTACCTTGATTTGCCAAGACCCCTAACCCCATTTCCACAAAGGGGCCCCTGATCATCTCATGGTACTTCTTTCTCTCTCAGGAAATGAGAAGAGAGACTGAGCGCAGTCAGGATTTGAGGGAAATACCCATTCAACAATACCAAAGGCTGACATTCAATCATTACATTATGCTCAATCACTACATGCGTTCTGAGGTGTTCAAAACTTCCACTGACTTTGTTGTGGGTTTGAAGTGTAAGCAGATCTAGATTGGGTCCTTACTGTGTGTTTCGGATACTTCACAGATATTTCCGCAGTACTCAATGGTTTATTTTACACTTGCATTTCTTCATTAATCAAAAAAGGCTCCCTGACAGAGAACGTTTTCCCACCCAATATTTAGGGTTTTGAAAAATACAGACCAGATTTTTATAGTATGAAAGTTCTGCAAGAAGCAGAAAGCACTAAAAAATCCTATTTTCCAGACACTGGTACGAGTTAAGGCATCAGTTGCTGGAAGTTTTATATTCAGGATCTTTTACAAAAGTGTTTTCCATTCATTGACTTTCTTTCCCTGTCTTTAATTTCCAAGCCTGCACTGCCTAATTTCTTCACTCAAATCACACATTTTAGCCCTTTTTCATTTAGCCTTCTGCCAAAATGGAAGTCCGCTCTTCTGTCCTTCAATCCTGTACTGCTCCTTTTGCTCTTAACTTATTAGAATCGATCTGCAAAGTCAGATGTGTCTTCATGGCTCAAAAAAACACCCTCTTTTCTTTTACCTGACTCCCTGTTCCTTTTCTCTCTCTGTACCCAATCCAGTAAACTATTCTCCTCATTGCCCACCAAGTTTTTTAGGCTATTTTTGTGGAACTTTAATATCAATCTCCATTCTTCATGCTGTCAGATTTTCTGAAAAGAGAGACACAATCTTACTTGTTTTGCCTAGACTAGTTAAAAACTGTGGGCTACTGACACTGGCTTGGGGAATGGAATTACTACCCTTGTTGATGGGAAAAGACATGCTTTTTCACTGGCTGCTTTTTGGCAGCTGCAGAGGTAGAGTGCAGTGGGTTTTCCAGTCAGGAATTCTTGGTGAGGTCTCCATGGAGCTGTGCATTTTAAAAGGCTTATCTCAACAATTCACACAAGATACAGAGAAGTTCTCCAACTCTCTCCAACCCCTTTTCAGAGTAGGTCTCTACCAAAAATTTGATTTGAGTTCATATGAAAATGTTACCTCTACCCCTCCTTCCTAATCACATATGAAATACGTTGACTTGAAGTTTGTGGGACACCTGACCTGTATGGGAGAAGGACACTTGGGTCTCCTTCACTGGCAGCAGCTGACTCTTTCAGCTGGGTTGTGTGAAATGCGATGCCAATTGGTGTGCTGAGCCCCACACTGTATATGTATATATTTTCTACTCTACCAAATTCCCAGAGCCATGTGATCGTAGGAATGGCATCCCATTAGATACAGCTCTGAGGAGCTGGGATACTGCAGGGGTGCAATGGCACCTTGTCATTGAGCATATCCACACTCATCGTCTTCCCACGTGAGAATAACCTGTGCAACATTCCCCAATTTCTGTATCAGTTGTTATTGTTAGATTCAGTTCAGTTCATTCTTGCCCGTATTTCAAAGGTTCAAAGCGCAGCAGAGTTTTGTGCTGACAAGAAAAAATACACAAGAGTGGCAGAGCTGAGGGTTTTGACAGCTGAGAAACATGAGGGGGTTTTTCCCCAAGGAAGGCACAAGATGGTTTTGATGTCCAGGAGGCACTCGAAGCCTGTAGTCTTAGGAGGGGTTGTAACTTCTTTTTCACCTCTCCCATTCTGGCATCAGAGGAGATACCTTTACCTGTGGGGATATATCTCATCACAAATAAAAACAAGATGTTGAGTGCAGGGACATCTTGATGTGAAGAAGTGTTGATTTTAATCTTACAGCAATAGTGAAAGTTCATCAAACTGTAAATATGATTTTTGTCAAGACAACATTGTTGAATGCCTGGCAAAGTAATTACTCCTACACAGAGAAAAATAAGATCTTTCTTTTAATCACTTCAGAGGAATTCACCAAACTCAGCTCTACTCTTGAAAATGTGGTTGAAAGTTGGCAGGTTCTTAATCAGCACATAGCTGTTTTTGGGCACACTGCAGCTAAAGGAAAGAAGACTCGTAAAAACCAACACAGACCCAATTCTCAGTCTCTTAATGTTAAATGGCAACGGGTCTTCTGCCCAATTAACTCCTGCAGAGTCAGGCTCATAGTTTAAAATTATGAGTGCTAGACATTTTACAGAGTGCTGAAAACATGTAAAATGAGATCAGATTAAGAACAGGTAGGCCATGAGTTTCCTCCGTGGATGTGATTTTTAATGGTTGGTGAATCACTGCAAAATCCCTTCCATAACTAAGGACCTTATTAGAAGTGCCACATTTTTAGGTTGCTGGATGGCATATATGGATTTGCTTTTCTCAATCACTTTGTTCACACATCTTGCAAATGGATACCCAGATGACCATAGGCTGATCTGGGGTGTGCTAAGTAGGGGCACCCAAAGTATTCAAAATTCAGAAAAGTAGTTCGAAATATTCACTAGAAATACCAGGGACTCCACTGAAGGATGTGCTTCTTCCTGGGCACCCAAAGGGAGTCTCTCTCTCCCAAATCTGTGCAGGTTGGTCTTCACAACTATGGAGAATTTTGGAAGGCAAACAAGGCTGCGGAGCAGATGTTTTATGCAGGAGGCTGCCCTGGTCAACCCCTGCTGTACTGTGCCAGAAAAATCAGCAGAAATTCATGTTGCGCTGTGAGCAACATTCACATGTCACTGTGTCATCTAGTTCCCAGAAGAGGAGAGTGTTACATGATGGTGAAATAAGCAGAGAATACTGTGGATAGTGGCTGGACCATATGGTGGAGGGAGTGGTTCCCTGTTAAAAAACCAAAACAACAGAGCATGGAAGATCAATATGGGAAAGTGATGCAGAATTTAACAGTTGTTTAAACCAACAGAAATTTGCAGAGATTCATTATCAAATTACTCTAAACACGCATGGGCCAGATCCTCCTCTGGTGTAAATTAACTTCATCTTATTCATGTTAGTGCATCCATATCGATTTCACCTGCTGATGATCTGTTTTGTCAAATTTCACTAGGAAGGGAGTGTATGGTAATTTTTAACTAGCCTATAGAGCTCCACAACAGGGATATAACTGATCTGTTGTATTCCATAAGCAGTTGTTTAAGTCACTAGAAAAATTATTTGCTATTGAACTCTATTGGATTTTCCATAAAGGGAAGCTTACTTTCTTCGCACATTGGATGTTGATGACCTCACATTAGTCTCTTCTAGTTAAGAGTCTCTGAGAGGCAAATTAATCAGACACTGTAGAGAGAGCATCTGAAGAGAGTTTTCAGGGCTTCTTTCCCATCAGTTTTATTATGGCAGAAGACAGTATGCTCCTCAGTTACTTCATGGTGGTTTAGTTTCAAGTATTGTGCTCTACATTTTTAGTTTACTATTTCAGAAATCCGCCCCCCCAAGCTTTCCCAGCATTGTACTTAGAAGTTGCACCCTTTTTGAGTACAGTGAGGAACTGAACAGAATAAAATATGTCTCTCAGCTGCTGTTTCTCTTTATATGATTAAGGTCTGACACTAACTACTGAGTTGTTTGGACAGCAAGCGAAGAGGTATACAGGGACTCTCTGAAAACATGCAAAATATATTTTGATTGGAAAGTTAAGTCAAATTCATAAATTTTCTTGGGGTAAATCCTCTGTTCTCATCAGGACTCTGTAAAATCAGGGGCTTGATCAAGAGCTTAAGGAAGACAGTGAGAAAACAGATTTATTTTGGCTTTGCCTGTGTTCGTGCAGTGGATAAATATGGTCCAACGTGAACCATTGCAGTGGCTCCCAAAAAAGCAATGAACATTTCAGGTCTAGATGGGGGAACTAAGTGTAAAATTATCATAATTGAAAAGGCAGCACTGAAAGAAGTCAATATTATAAGAAAAATACTTTAAACACAATTACAGCATCAAACTGAGAGGAAACCCAATTTTAAATTATAAGAAGTGTTTAGTTTAATAAGTCAAAATCATTGCTTTCAGTGTCCCTTCAGCTGAACTGAGCCCTTAGGAACACTCAGTAAGTGGAATTGCCAGGCAATACAATATTACCAAAGAGAAACCTTTAATGGTTTCAGTATCTGAAAGAAAGAGTCTTTATTCCATCCTTCTCCCCAACACACACACTTTAATTCATAACATTAAATCTCATCCAGCTGACTTCTTTTTTTTTTTTAACCCTCAAATTGATGGCAGTGGGAAGGCAAAAAGGGTCTGTGACTGACAGACAAAAAAAAAGAGGAAGGAGAAGAACAGAGGGGAAAAGAGCAGCCAGAACAAAATGGAAGAGACGAGAAGGCTCCAGCTGAGAAGATTTGTGAAGCAGAGTGTGCAGTGGGGGAGAGGGAGGGAAACCAGAGAGAAGGGATGGGGGAAGGAGAAAGGAAGAAAGGGGAGCAAAGAGAGAGGAAAGCAAATAGTCTCTATGTGAAGCAAAAGGTTAGTGAGATAAAGTAGAGCAATGTAGGAAAAATGGGATTGGTTAAACCTTGACAAATGAGCAGCTGATGGAAAATGATCTTTTAGTCAGGTTTTATCCTTCGATCCTGCGAGATTACTGAATTAAAACAAAAAATGAGAGGCCGAGTTGCTCTAGGTTTACGCTTGCTTTTAAACAATATGAATATTTTTACATACTAGAGGAGAAATTAATGTCAAACACATTATGGCCTGCTAAGATACAGAACAGTGACTGAAAATGTGTTGAAAGACATGACGAAGTATTTGGGAAGAAAAGAGCATGTCCTGCTTTTGGCAAAGCAGTTTTCATCAGTGTCAGTCACCTCCCCGCACAGCCTGATGAGCTATTTGGACCTAATTCTGTGTGGAAAAAGTGACACAGGATAGCCAGGAAATAACAGTGCTCTGGGACATGGGTCGGATGGTGGATCAGTCTAGAAAGGCACCAGGGTGACCAGCGGCCATCGTCCCTGGGTGGGCTGGCTGGGGTTCGGCTCCTCTTGGCTCACACCTGTGAGCAAGGCGAAAACACAAGGCGAGTGGAAACACATCTCTCTCATGCTCCCCGTGCATCTGCCCTCACCACGGGCGAGTTGATATCCCTGGTGTCTCATGGGGAAGAGCAGAAAATGGTTCCTCTCCAAGGGAGGATGTGGAATGAGCCATCAGTTTGTAGCACAGCTTGGCTTTTATGAGATGTGGTGGGGAATTGGCAGTGGGGAGTTGATGGGGTCTTTTCAGTGATTTCTGAGGGTGCTTTATCTAGCAAAAACGTTATTCAGGAAGAAGAGCTGAAATGGGTATTTTCCTTTGACTGCTTGTCCAAAATCCTTTTCCTAAGAGGAAAACTGACAGGGTGGTGTTTCTAGCACTAGTTCAATTAACTGGCATAGAAAAGGCTCTCTTTTGCTTTTCCCTGTATTGCATTAGGCCAGGAAAAGTAGTAAAAATGCTGGAGATGCAAATTCAGCAGTCTAGATTTTTCTGGGTAACTACCCGTACTCTGCCATCGGTACTTGTGTTTAAAAGGGTTTTACTTCACAAGAAGTTGCACTGAAGCTAGTACAGGTAGCTGTGGAGTTAGATGTTTCTTACTGTGTACAGAGGTGATCGCCTCTGGCCCAGGTGAGGATAATGATAACAGCATTACTGCCACGTACAACCCCTCCCTCCCTCTGGGCTGGTTGTGCTCTGGAGTTTCCTGGTGATTATTAGAGCTGAGAAGCATTTGCTAATGAAGCCTACACTATTACCAGGGAATGAGGGAAGGGGAGTGGAGACTTCTGGTGTTTGCTCATTCCTGGCAATCATTAGCTAGCCCGTGCTCCCGGGTGTGACTGTCCCAGGTAAATCACAGCCCAGACATTCCAGCCCTGCCTAAGTGAGTTTCAGTCACTTCGCTGCGCCTGATAATATCGCAGCAAAATTGAGAGGAAGTGAGTGAAAGCCGTTTGGAAGGTTTGTCACTGATCCAACAGAAAGGGCAAGAGACCACTCAGAAACTGACTGCTTGGAGAAGCCTGTTTGACTCACCATGAAATAAAGGTGTCCTTTGCTTGGAGACACATACTTGATTTCTGAGTCAAACCATTATCCTTTCCTTAAACCATCATACGAAACACAGTGTATTAGCGTGTACTTAACCATTGCATGTGTGGAAGTCTAGTAGATAAAGAAGGATACCTCATAGGTGCAGAAGTGGCAAGACTATGTAAAAAGAAGAAGAAATGTGGAGAAAAACATGAACTTGCATCAAATAAACCACAGGCGTCCTCATTTATGTGCCATCAGTGATGAAACTCCCACTAGCTGAAAAATAAATTCACGTATTATTGCCAAGGGTATCATTTATAGCAATATTCTTGGTGACTAACTCTTTATTTGGGCTGTCCTGAAGACAGCATTATTCCTCAGTTTTGGCAGGGACTTCCTGTGGATATTCCTTGGGTTGTACATTCAGCCCTGTGTGGAATATGCATTAGTCTTCACAGAAAATTGGCAGAAAACATATGTGCATTTTAATATCTACTTACATCCTATGTCAAAGACACAAATAAAACTTGATTTAAGAGTATTGAGTTTTTGCTTGGGCCTGTATTCTATTGAAATCTTTAATTTGGGTGTTGAGTTGAATAAAAACCAAAGTAGATTTATAAATGAGCTATGTTTGATGTGGGCTGAAGTGCTTGGGGTAAAGAAGTGGCCTTACAGAAGTCTTGGGAGTTTTGTCACTGTCTTTCATGGGACCAGAACATCACCCAAGATGCAAAATCTGTAACATTAACCGGTTTGTAGCCATGCCTCCTAACTCTATGAAAACAGAAAATTCAGAAGACCATGACTGTAAAATAAAATAAACATTAAACTGGAAAGTCTCGTTCAATTTTTGCCGTTGACTCCAGGTCTCACTGGAGTCAACGGCAAAACTGTAGCTGACCTCAGTGTGGTGAGACACTGATTTTCAATTTTAAATCCAGATTTTGGCATGGTCTTTGTGTATGTCAGATAAGACATATGCAAACCACCTTTTCCCACAGTCTACTTCATGCTAATGAAATTAATATCCCATTCCTGCCTCTTGGGAACTGGTTTCACAGTGACTTTACCTGTACTGTTTGCTCTCAGAGCAGTGTCTGATACCAACAGATAGATGGTTTGTTTGGTTAGGTTTTTTTGTTCTTGTTTTTTAATGGCACTTATGTTGTTTTTTTGTTTTGTTTTGGCCTGTCCAGAATTTAAAAATGGACAAGACTACTGCAAAAGGTACTCCTTGGTTATCCTTAAATTTTCCAGCAGAGTTATAAAACCTTGTAAGTAGGGGGCTTACAATGAAAACTCTACAGTGACCTTAATGATGGTGGCAGATTATAATATGCAGGTTGCTAAAATGTCTAGTTAATGAATGTCAGTAGGATTAGAAAATGATGAAGGCACTTTTTAAGGTCTCCATGCTGTGATAGATTTATATCACTAATAACAATGAAAGGTGCACAGGAATCTATGGACACTGCCTCTTTCCTCCAGAAATTGGCACCATCTCTTATTAATTAAGTTGAATACAGAACAATATAAATCTCCCAGTGCTTATTCCACTCATTTCATACATACTAATGAGGATGAGCTTCTGAAGTTGGGATCATTTATTCAGCGGTGGGAAAAATAACATCAGGATTCAGGCCCCCTGCTGACTTTGCACACTGTTGTGCTAGATTTATATTGGCCTACTAATAAGTAACTGAATACATTAAATGAGGCGCTCGTCACCACAAGGGTTACAAGGGACTCCTTGTTTTTCTTCCTTGTGTATTCTTTGGTGAGGAGATTAGGGGAGATGGGCCCATTATGTAAGTTTCTCCTCTTCGTATTTCATCGACCAGTTCAAAGCCCTCTTTTCCAGAGACTATGCCAAAGCTCTCATCAATCATTAAAAGTCCCAGCAGTTACAAACTCGCTGATTTTGATGTGAAGTGCAACAGTCCTGCCTTTTTTTCACATAAGAAAGTGAATCACACTATGCTTAGCAGTTCAAACTCTACATTGCACAGTATGCATGATTAGTGAAGAGAGAAAATACAGGGCATTCAGCAGCCAAAGAAATGTCCCTTTAGAGCTCCTCTTTGGGAGGAAATACAGTGGAACAAGCAAGCTGGATATTCCAGTGCTGCATACGTGGCTGCAAAAAACTGGGGGAGTCCTGTAGATCCGCATTTAATTTTGAACTGATAGACTCAACTTCTCAGCCTTCTAGATTTAGGACGAGAAAACAGTATGCACAGTGCTGCCAGACAAATGGCTGGGGTTACAAACCTAAAATTTTTAAAACCTAAACTATTATCACACTCCATAGTGAATGCCCTGTGCCCATATGTGTGAGTTTGGTAGGGGAGCATTGAAAACAGTACTGTATGGCAACTGGCAATAAATGAGGACTTTTAAAAATCTGTGACGGCTGTATTTTCTCTGTCCACCAGTTGTTAGAAGACAGGCAAAATGCATCAGCTGTTTAGATCAGCAGACTGATCTCTTCTACAGATGAGTTTACAGCGTGACATGGGAAACTCAGTTAGCCTTATTAGCTCAGCTTGTATAACTGCACAGGTAATTAAGTAAGGGTGACCACCTCTTTGAAAAGCCCCAGCTACACTATTTGGCTGTACACAACAGTGGGAGGCACTTTTAGTGTGTTTTGCAAGCAAACCAATGGAAAGAAGACAACAATTTCTGAAGAACAGGTAACGTATTGGATGCAGATTTGTGCAAGCGGGGCTTCTATGTAACCATTGTGTCCGAACTGGCTGAAGAATTCACTTTTCTTTGGAGATGTGCTGGTTTTGGCTGGGATAGAGTCAATTTTCTTCATAGTAGCTAGTATGCGGCTATGTTTTGGATTNCTGTCTCACTTTTACTTTTCTGATTCTCTCCCCCTTCCCACTGTGGGGGGGAGTGAGCGAGCGGCTGTGTGGTGCTTGGTTGCCAACAGGGGTTAAACCATGGCAGATGAGTTGAAGAGAGGGTTCCAGTACACAACTAATTGCCCTCAAGTTTTGTTACTGGAAGATCAGGACTGAATGAGTTCAGTGGTGAATCAGGAAATAAAAAAAAACAGTGGAGATTAAATACAGTCTATTCTGTTCCTTATTTGTACTGTATGTGGCAATATATAGGTGAAGCTTTGTAAGAGATTTAGTTATAAGTTACAGTTGACTTTGCACTGTGCATAACACCCTCTGAAAAAAAATTAAAAAAATAAAAAAATTTCTGTAATCTTTGCATGGCTTTTTCTTTTTTTTTTTCTTTTTTGTTATTGAAGCTTCTGTGTCCAGTGTTAGAAAAGCAAGGCTATAAAATTCTCCAGAGATAATGAGCACAGGTAGAGGTTCTCCTGTGTATATCATAAAGGAAATCTCAGTAAATTTACTTTCCATTTTTCCATGCTTCTTGCTTGCTATGTTTCCTTCCATCTGACAGGTCTTGTTGGTGACCCGTTTTGTCAATGGAGCTACTCTTTCCTTTGAAGTTGTAATTTGTCTTGGAAGAACTACCTAGGAAGCACTCTTTTATTGTTAGGTGTTGAAGCAGGGTGGGGATTGCTAGTCACCTTTGAGCATGTGGGTAAATCACAAATAGTATCTTTCACCTTAGGAACTCAGTTTTACATTATAACTTTTTCCTTGAGAGGTGATGCTCTTGCACACTCGTTCTTGTTTATGGAATTTAACATTCCAACAACAGCGCTAAATATGATTTATTTATAACATATAGCATGTCAAACGTTAGTGTGTGTAAATAGTAACTATGAAGTAAAACGGCATTTGGAAGAATTAGGTGAAATATAGACAACAGTCAAAATCATTTTGCTACGCTGATAGGGGAAAGATACAGAGTTTCTTGTATAGAGCAGATCTTATCTCACTGAACTTACCTCCCTTATCTCATTGCTTTTTTTTTTATTGCCACCTCTTAGAATCACAGGTTTTATGTGTGTTTAACTATATAGAGGAGGCACTTGGTAATAAATGACTTTTCAGAACCATGACCTCTTTGTTCTGGCTCCAGTGGCTGTAGGACAAAGTTTTTGTGATGCATCAGTTATATGCCCAAGAGAAAAGAAAGAAAAGAAGCTCAAAAAACCTCTGTTACTTAAAGTATGTGTACTGAATATGGAAATAGAGCCTTATCATCTTTGAGTTCACCAATCCTTTCTTTGCAATCTTAAGAATCAGTTGCCCTATGTATTTACTGGGAGTATCTATGAGTGCATTCCCAAAGTACGGGGCAGAAGGAAAGCAGTCAGCTGTATGGTTGAGGCGGAGATGGAAGTTGCTATGGTGAGTCTGTAAGAAGTGGTAGGAGCCTGAAGATCTCCTCTGGATGATATCCAACCCTGGGATGCAAATTTTCCTGGCTGCAGTTTACAGTATTGAAAGTCTAAAATTATGGCAGATACTTAGTACTTTAAGCTACTTCCTACTCGAATGTCTGATTCCTAGACTTTTGGACCACATCTAAAATTACACCATTGCATGCTGAAGATTATAATCCATTCTCCATTAAAAGAAGGTCCATTAAAACTACATATGTTATCATTAATCACTTATACTTGCAAGCCTTTTACATCTGTGCACTGTTCACCTTTTGCATTGCAAATATAATGAGAAAAATGATGTGTAGGGATTTGCTCGGCAAAATATCCTATGTAAATGGCACATAATATACATAGGGCAGTCAGGTGGAGTCAGATCCAGAAAGGGATGTAGTTATCGACTCTACAATTAAGATACCATATCCACACTGTAACCTGTATTCGTGATTCTACTTCTAAAGCAAGAGACTTAACTAGCCACAATGATACTGACTATTGCCAGTTACCTCTACACTGTTGAAGCTGGGATTTAATTCACAATGTTTCACTGGACAAACAAATCATGCAAGAGAGGGGTCATACCTAAACATGTAAACTTATAAATGCTGGAATTCTGTGGTTTAGATCAGGACCACTCTAAAAGAAGGACTGAGCAGCAAAGCTGGACGCAGATCCAATGCAAATTTCCATAAAATAATAAACCTATCCAGATAAACAGCTTAGAACAATTTCTGCAACTCAAATATGTTGTAATCATTACCAGATATGGTTTTATATGAATTTGAATCCATTAAATTCCTTGGCATTATTCCTGAGTTCCACCTCTTGTAATATACATTATATTACTAGTATCTCATATTGGATAAATGCTCAGTTCTCTCTGCCTCCTTCTATTTTATGTATATGCATATATTAAATGACATCTAGGAGATGTCTTCTTGTCTGTGGCTGATTGATAGAAATTCTTAATGCATTACAGTGTGACTGAATTCACCTGTTTATTCAAGCAATGCACAAATGTCACTTTACTGGTTTAGGTCTCCTCCCTTGGCTGCTGTTTTCTGCCCTTGCAACACTCATACCCCTCCTGGAAGGATGAGATAGGCAGCTCCTCTCATGGCCCTCATCTTATTCCTCCTTTTATTAGGAAGCAGCAAGGTAAGAACATGCCTATGGGTGTGATCAATAGGCCTTGTGGGAGGCGAGGTGTTTAATCTCCATGATGTGTGTCGTCTCAAGCAGCCCTAGGAGCTGGCATGATGGGGCTGCTCCTAACATAGGTCATCTGGATATGACCACAAGGTAAGCAGGCTGGACTGACCTCCAGAAAATAATTTTTAACTGCAGCTACGAGCAAAACACTGTCAAAGTTTCAAAGGATTTAGCAGCATTTCTGTAGGAAACATTTAAAGGGTCTTGTTAAATCAAACAGTCCCATCTAGCTCCAGAGACATTCATATCCCAGGTCTGCAATGTTTGGTTACACTTTATTGTTTGATGTAAAGCCTTAGATCTTCAATTAATATGCAATTCAGTGTTTGCTGAGACAATGGCAGGATCTACTCAGCATTTTGGCAGCTTGTGAAACTCAGATAAACTCTAACCTTTGCCAAATACAAAAGGATGATAAAAGCAGAAGTTGCTCTTTCCAGCTGAATTAAAATAAACTGCCAATGACTTTGTAGTCCTCATTTTTTTTGCTACTTTACTGTGGTAACCTTCAGCTGGCATTGCACGGTGCCTAAAAAATATCCGCTGCAGAATTAGTAAATAGAGCTGCAGCAGCAAGCGGGAAGCCAGAGATGTGAGTCTGCCCTCAACCACTTTTCATCCATTAGATTCAAAGCGAAACATATGTTGCTAGATTTCTCTGGGCTGTCCCTGGATATAGGTAAGGAGTCCAATGCTACAGCAATCTACCTTAAAATGCCTTTGAGTTCAGCAGGGCAGGATTTCACTAAGGCTGTTAACTGGGAGCAGATCAAGATAGCATCATGAAGATCTTTTCATGTGCATATCTCAGGGCTGAGATGTTGAAAAAGCCAAGTAAAAAAACTGTATGAAAACCTGTTTTCCTGTAAAATTATTAGAAAATTAAGAGATCACTGTTTTCTGCAAAGAAGATAAATGTAAGGTTATTCTTTACATTGGAGTCAGTAGACAGTACGGAGGCAGGAAAAAACCCAAAAGCAAAACAAAAGACCTAAAATATGTTTGAGGGTTTTTGGTTTGCATCTGATGAAAACCTGTGTGTGTGATTTGAGAGTTTATGACTATATCTCAGGGCAGAGATCTAGTCCTGTGTAAAACAGGACAGCATATTTAGGATTACTTTTCTCTCATTTTACCAGACATGGGGAAAAAAAAGAAGTTCCCATGACATGCTATTTTTAGTCACTCACAAAGTCACAACAGTTCTGCATTTCTCCTGCTTAGTGCAAGGTCTGTTTTGTCTCTGAAATATTTTCAGGGAGAATAGGTGTGAAAGGCCCTTGTGTGCCTCTTTAAACAGTGTTTTATCTGACTTAAACAATTCAAGTGGTGGGGTTTTGCCAGCCTGACACATCCAGATTGAAATGTACTAAAGAGAGAATCACACAAACAGCTCCCCTGGCAGATCGAAGAGGGTGATAATCCAGGTGAGCTGCAGAAAGCTGACCTCAGAGAGCCAGGGTGGGCACTGGGTGATGGATATTTAAAAGACCAAGTGATTAACCACAGTCATATGCGACTGTGCATCCAAAGGTTAACACAATGTGGGTTACAGCCTGGGTAAGCAGACCAGGAGGCTGAGGGGTGAAAAGAGGAAAACTTCACATGCTCTGCTTTGAGTTGAGTGGAGTCTCCTTTCATTGGGAGAATTTTTAGTAGCAATACGTGGGCATCGATGTAGTTGTAGCTGCAGCTTCATCCATCTGGTAGTCGGGGGACTGGTCTGTTCAATGGCGGCTTGGGCAAGGCTTGGGTTCAGTCCTCTCCTCTGTCTGAGAAGACTTGGAGCTTGGGGGCCCCAGGGGAGTGCGGCTGCCACTGCGCTACCGGGCGTGCGAGGCTGAATTACTCCCAGCCTCGCTTATGACACTATTCCACTTCATGTGATCGATCTGAAGAGCCATTGCACCGAGACAGCAGTGAGGCTGACAAGATATGAATGGGGAGATTGATCATCCTGGAATAAACTTTGGCATGTTGATAGAGGCAGGGTGCTGCCAGAGATGTCAGCTGAAATCCCCATCAGAGGGACGAGGGAGCTGATCTCGGGTGAGAAAACGTATCACTAGCCCATGAGATGAAAAGGGGCATAGGTAGCATCGATATCTCTTCCTTGGTTTTCTGAAGCCTGCTTTGAAGATTGCTTTCTCTCTTTTTTTTTTTAAAGTCAAAATGATTTAGCAAGTTTGTAACTAGTTTCAGGACCACTAAGCCAGGGTTATGGCTTAAATAAATGGCCTTGTAACAGTTTTCAAAAGAAAAATATATATCCAGACATAGTTCTGTTATTGTCTAATTCCTGTTAAGTGAGCACATCAGAAATCATGCTTCATGGAAACCAGTTTAGACATATAGGTTATACTGAGTTATTTCACTACAGGGATATGAAGTCAAATGGAGGCATTTATGGAAAAATATTTTAAGATCATTTTTACTCATAGGATGTGTATTAAGTAGCTATTGCACTCCTCTTAAAGAAGTACCGGCAGGAAGGTGGGGGGAAGTTCACGTAACGTATCCATGATCAGAGGAGATGATACCAGTTAAATCACTGGCCATTTAATTCTGTTCACCTTTCCTCTGTTGATTTGCTGCTTTAATTTCCTACATTTGATTTCTCCAGTGATTTTAAATTAGCTCCTCTTCAACTTAAAAAGAAGACTGGATTGTCAAGCTTTCAAGTGAGTTTGCTGACCAGAAGAATCTCTTAAGAGGCTCACAGTAAATCCAGTGGAACAGTGCATTTTGTTTAAGTGCTTATCGTTAAAGGTTGGAGTGCACAGTAGGCTTGAAAAGAGTTTGGAAGACTGATTCAAGTCGGAGCATTATTTTTTACATGAGTGCATCAAGAAAGAGCATAAAGGGTTATAAGAAAAAAATTGCAACCATGGGAAACAATCGATTCACGTTCTCATCTCTTTTTAATTAACTTGACTTCTTTTTAGTCTTTGTCATTTACATGTAGCTAGTAAGGCATACCTTGGGTCCCACTGCTTTGACAATAGAACAAGGAATTCATTTATAGCATTGATTCTGCCTATACAATAATTATAACACTGAAACAGGAAGAAAAATCTATGAAGTCTTGAACAACGAGGAAAATAAATTAATCCAGAATAAATAAGAAGATATGGTTGGTTGACTGACATGAATGTATTCGACATCCAGTGAATATCTTTTCCCTTTCTCTTGGTTTACAGTGTCTGAAATTAGTCACTGAGCACCAGCTTTTCAGCTTCTTCCTTAAGAAATTTTTATGATAAAGCTGTGAAGTCTCCAGTATAAAGCTTTACTCACAGAACTAGCACGAATCCTCCCATCCAACATCACGCACTTTCACTGACGCTGGCGATTTCTGGCACAAACCTGTGTACCCAAGAGACCATAACTCTGCACAGCACAGCACAACACATTATTGCTGGGGTGATTGGAGGAGCTCAGGCTGTTGCTCTGGTGATTTAAACGATGGGGTTGCTAGCGGGACAGGCTCGACATGTCCTCACAGGCAAGAATTTGCTTCCCCCTCCTTGATCCACTGGCTCTCTGACTATTTTTTTACACCTACCCAATGGTACTGCAAAGCCTGCCTTCTCCTTCAGGCTTGTGGGAGTGATAGATGTGAGCAGTGCTAGCTGCTACAGACAGTAGCAGCTAGAGACAGAACCACATCAAAACTGACACCACAGCCAATGATTTTCACACCAATGCCTTCAGTCTGCGCTTTCTGTCTCCCTGGTGGAGCTTCTAATAGATGACTGCTGCTAATAAGTTGCTTTCCCCCCCCTCACCACAGCTCCTCTTGCACTTTGAACAACCATCATCTCCTCCTTTTCTCCCTCTTTTCCCTCTTATTCTCACTCCTTTGCTCGCTCTTTCTCGGGCTCACCTTCTCTCTCTTTCCCTAGTGCTCCATGGTGACTAAAGGGGATAAATGTTGCGTAGCCATCCCAGCAGGTAGTGTGTGGTACATCTCTGGCTGAACAAATACACAATCTTCCATTGCAGCACCCCTTACCTACCTACCTCTGATGGTCTGTTATTGCTGCTTCTAGCCTTAAGCCTGGCAGTAACCACAGGGATGAAATGAAAGGCATTATGAAAGGCGTTAAATATTTCCCTATTAGTACAGCACCTAGCTCAGCAGAGCCCTACACTTGATAGGAAACACCGAAGCAATTGGTGACTGATGCTATATATTTGTGTATATATTTATATAGTGGCTATTATGGAATTAAAAGATTGTTGCCTTGTATCTAGATACATACACTGATTGATGCTTCAGATTATGAACCTTTACTACATGACAAAATGTGCAGAGCTTAAAGACTGCAAAATGGGTGGATTTGTAAATCAAAAGAAATAAAAATAAATTAACCTCAGCAGGTTCACAATCCTTCTGCTTTCTGAATAAAGCAATACAGGATAATACACCTGTCTCTATTTCAGTTTTTAACTGAATTATTTTTCACCATTTTTATCTGACATATTCCCTGCTTTGCAGCATTTGGTTCATCCAGTGAGCCAGTCAGTAAAACACAAATGATTCAGTGGGACAGACCCTCATCCAAAAAAATGGGCTACTTTTGCCATGGTGCCCCATCCTTTCCTCCTATCCAATGTAGATGTATAACATACTGTATGTGTCTGTCTAATGGATACTTTGAGCAATCTAAAACAATTTTCAAAAGCCAATTTTTGTGTTGTGAAGTGGTACTGTTATAGCAGTAGTGATAATGATAAAGCTTGATATACTAGGAGCCCTTATCAGAGATTTTATCATCATAAAAGAGCCTTAAAAAGAGAGCTACACTGTTATGGGAGACTAATAATGTCTAGGTGCTTGGGAAGTGTTTATGGAGGGTAAGCCACAGCTGGGAACTTACTGAATAGGTGCAGATTTTCAAAAGCCGAATATCTGGAGCTGGTTTTATAGACAATGGCACACCTATTATAAATCTTTTGAAACAGCAGCCTATATACAGCTAAAACAAGTGTAGAAGGTGTTGAATAGGAGTCAAGAATAAATTTTGCACAAATAGCTCCAATAATGAAGAAGAATATCTGCTGCAGTTTAGTCTTTGATTTAAGGATATTTTATCTTATCTCTGAAAATTAATTGGAGAATCTCCTATTATGATCTTCGGTTCTCAGATCTAAAGTGTAATTTTGTCAGGATATACTTACTGTCAGGTGCAATTGCCTAAAAGAGAAAACCAGAATGGATACATCCACAACAGAATGGATTATGAAGGGAGAAGGTGCTCATAAACCATATACTTCTACATTGTGCTTAAAAAAATCCCTCATAACATGATAACCTAATGATTCAGGATCCAAAAATCAGTCGTTTATATTCTCTTCTTCATGAATAAGCATTATCTAAAGGATCTAAATGTATCTTAAGAAAACCAGTTTTAGCTTCAGGTATTATCTTTAAAAGGTAGAGATATTTATATTAAAAAGTCACTGCTTTTTCACAGATACAGATGTTTGGATATTCTGAGGACTAGAAAAACATAACATAAAAGAACTCGTAAATGAACTCTCTTTTATCGCTGAGGGGTCTTGTGAGCTCTGAATTTTAATAATCACCATCACAACTTTAGTTTGCTGAATACCAATCATACGCATCTCCCATTCCAAGTTCCTTATTCAGTTTTACTTACAACCTCATAAATCAAAGAGTCCAAATGATTTTTTTTCCTCCTTGGGCTAAACGGCTTGGCTGTCAACTGTGAAAGGAAAAAATGAGGGACAGGCGCTGTGGGGACAGGTGTGAACACAGGAGTGAGACGAAACGGCTCACCCAGAACTTATGAAGTGTCATGAAATGCTGTAAACTTATGCTGTGGGTTTCACGGGATGAACACCTGCAATTAGCTAAGACACTTGGTGGTTATAGCTCTGACCCCTGTATTTCAATTCCTTCTGCTAAAAATGCAGGAGATTCACAAATGTTTGTGTAGAAATGAGGTACATCAATATGTTTGTGGCAGAAAGCCTGTCTTTCCCAGTCAAACAACACAAAGAGGCTGCTGTTGCTGTGCCACACATCCCGGAGTGAGCTGACCTAACAGAAATATTAGGTTGCAAAGATGCAGCTATGCCAGCATAACTCATATGAGACTTTCCCCCAGAGGCTGCCCAGGCTCCCATATGGATGTTTGCTTCCCTGTTAGCTGCTCTCTTTGTGAGCCTGTGCATGCTGCGGACCAGGGAAGACAACACAGCACAAGTCTTTGCCACCGAGACCTTCACAGAGCACAGG
>VYZW01046178.1:5324-26833 GCA_013401315.1 Balaeniceps rex
GAAAGAGTTGCCACAGACAAGAGTGCACAGGATGAGGAATTGCAGCTAAAAAGGGATGCATAGGCCCCAGGTTTATCAGCAGCTCAAGAGTGGCTAATTATAGGTGATAGAGCAAACTTAGGGGATGGTCAAAACCCATTTTAGGGGTAACAAAAAAGCACAATAAACATACATACAACACACCACATATGATAAAATTGGGTATGATGCAGAGCTGAAGACCAAATTTGAAAAAGCAAAGTGTAAAGCTTTAGAAAATGTGTAAAAATGGGCTCAAGTAGACCCAAGCACAGGGAGGAAGAAACCATCAGCATGAACACTATTCACCTCCTGGTAAAGAGGAGGATGACACCCCTATCACGCTCATCCCAGCAAAGACCTGAAGACATCAACACTTTGTTGTGACTCCTCCCAGCCTAAATCAGTGAACCTTAGCACCCTGCAGAGCATCAAAGGGTGACCCTAACATCAGAATATAAGGGGGAGATACTAGGAGTATTTTGGGGTTTGGGGTTTTGCTGGTTTTTTTTACAACAGTTTATACTGTATATTGTTAATGAATTTTGTTTTGTATTAATCAGATAATTTGGACTGTAAGCGGTAGTATTATCGTAAGAGGACTAACAATAACTGTTTGTTGTGTTTTGTGTACAGTGATACAACTTTTAATCAGACTAACAATAAATTCTTACCTCCAGGTGTAAAGAATGTTCCCTTTTTTGCCCACAATATCACAGGCATAACATCACAACTGATACTTTGAAAGTGGGAGCTTACTGCCATATACAGAGAAGGCATCCCTAATCCAAATGTTTTGGAGACCAAAACCATCTACTTTACTGAAATGTGTGAAGGAGTTTCCAGGCAACCACAGATTATTCAAACTGATATTTTTAGCTGTATAGAAAAGGTCCATAAATGTTGCTTCCCAGGCTTTGCATCTGGTTCCTTAATTTATCAACCTATGTTGGAAAGCTTTACAAAGTAATAAAATAAAATAAAATAAAAATACAAGGAAGAAAAACAAAGACAAGGAGAAGAAAATACTGGCTGTGACAGCTTTAAATACAGTTGATAATTCAGTATCACTTGAGGCATTACTGAGCAGCCAATACCTACAAGCTCTCCTCAGCTAAAACTGATTAATATCACAGACCTTAGATAATCCAGAGATAAATGTTAGATTCAGTGACAAATTAAAGAGCAAATGTGCAGTTTTTACAATGAAGATATAGCGATATAAGATGTGAAAAGTGGCTTTTGGCATTAAGGCTACGCTTTCTTAAATCTATGTCATTCACTAGTTTTTATAACTTAATAGCTGTCTCACCAGGACTTTCTGCTTTCTTAAACTTATTTTGTAAAATAAGTCCTCAGTAATATTGAGTAGCTCTATAATGAACCTGTCATTTTAACTATTTCACAAATTAACCTGAAACCAAACATTTCCAAAATATAAACAATTTCTCTTTTTCTCCCTCTCTGTGGGTACAAGCACTTAAATTTTTAGAGTCAAGTTTCTTTGTTTCTGCACATATAATTTTATTGTTTGTAAACAGTGTCAGATTTATACAATTCCACCATCATACAGGATAGTAGCATAACATGGTTTAATCCATTTATCACTGACAGCAGATGAGAAAAAAGTTCCAGAATAACATTTGAAAGTGTAAAAATAAGAGCCTTATGGATGCTTCTACATTAACACTCCTTTCAGACTAATGGGATCTGTCCACACCTTTCTCAGCCCTGTGCTCCTTCTCCATAACCGTTTATAAAACTTTTGGACCTGAGAAGTTCTGCTGCACACTGAGAGGCAGGATCTTCTTCATGGAGCTACGGGGCAGTGGTTCAGGTTTAAAAACATTTTCAGCATTCTAAAGAAACCTCTTAGTACAAGTTCAAATGCACATACATACTCTGTCCTAGGGCCCAGATAAAAGCTGGGGGAAAAGCTTATTGGAGTTGTTCTTAGGCAGCTTCCTAGGCTGCACATTCAGAACAAAACCACACAGACTACATTTATTTCACTTATGCAATGTTAGTTCTTTTTTAGCTTATAGCATTAAATAATTTAGTCAAAGATCTCTGGTTACAGCACTGCTAACTCTCGTGCAAGCTTTTACACATACTGACCCTGACGATCTTTCTCAAAGTTGTTAGGGAAGAATCACTGCTGCAGTGAGTTCCTTATTGAAAATGTTGCAGAGAAGAAAATGGATGAAGTTAGTTGTTAAAATCTTAGTAAGCTGTGGTAATGGAGAACTAGCTTCAGTGTTTCTAAGCCAAATAAATATTGATATGGAACTTCCGACATTCTGTGATTCAACAGCAAATTTAAGCAAGTTTGTGAAGCTCTCTAGGGCAGTGTAGCCCTTTCTTCATCTCTAAGCAAGCTCAGTTCCAACTCTATTGTAATGACAGTGTAAGCTGAAAATTGTGCATGTCCATTTAAAAAAAAGCAGGATGAAAATCAAGAGAAATTAGATGGGAGAAACTTCAGATCCAGTCCACTTCCCTGAATTTGAGGTGTCACTCCTTTCTGCAGGTTAAGACAAAATTTTTGCTATAATTTGCATAACATTCTCTGTAGACATAATTTGGGGGTTTTGTTCTGCTGAAGCCTTTCCAGTTCAGGTGTTTAATTTATCATGTGAATTTCAACAATTTTCCAGTAAATTATGGAAATGAGCCAGAAAATGACAACTGGTATCCAAAGTAGTAACAATACAACAGGAGTCTTCTGTATCTACAGCAACTGAACACATTTCTCCTTTAATGCTCTGGCAAAAAAAATAAAAAGGAGCTCTGCACAACATGACCTACCAAACAAACAGAAGTCAGTTTAAATTAAATGAAAACAATTATCTCCCTACTTTTCCACTATTTCAGTCACAGTTTTAAAATGTATCAGTGATGCAAGATACAACTAGTTAATATAAATTGCAAAAAGAGAGTTTCAAATCCTCAAAAGTATCTGCAGCAGAATTTGCAGACCAAGCCCACAGTCAGAAGTTAAACCACAGTGAATATAGAAGACAAGAGAGAGTTTTCCAAGATAAACTAGATTTAACTACATAAATGAGGTCTCATCAAACAAGATAACCTTTGTCTGTAAATATTGAGGGATTTTAGCTTTAGAGAAAGGATGAAGGGGAAAATTTAGACCTAGGATGTTTGCTTGACAGAAGTGACGTGGAGTGCTGATTTATAGAACTTGTCCTACTACCCAGGAAGGTCACAGTGATCACTTTAGTTAGTTAAAAGAATAAAACCATAAATTTTTTACAAGTTCATAAATTTGGGGTTTTTGCTAACACTGCTTTGGTTAATAATACCAAAGTTGATTTTAGTTAGAAGTGAAACCCCCAAATAATCAATTATTAAGCCAAATGTCCATCTGGCTGTTGTGTTTTTTGTTTTTAACTATCTATGACTAAAACTTGGTATAGCTTGAGAAGATGCCCTCTGGCATATAAAGAGTGAAGTGACATAGGATAAGCTGAATCATTTCATGAATTAGACCTTTAACATAGGTCAGATGAATCAGAGCTGTTGATCACCTCCACTGATTATCAACCTCCTCCGGAGATTATTTTAAGGGCAGCTGAAGGTAGTTAGCTTAAACATTGATGTCTGAAGGATCACAGACATCCATGGCACCAGAGATACCAGAATGGGCTCAGGCAATAGTGTGAAGACATAACCTCCTCTGCAGAAGCAAAAAAAAGCTAAGATAGCTCCCTCAAAGTTTATGATTTGAAATTCTGTCTTCCTCTGGGGCTGTAGCAAATAGCAGTCCTAAATTATGGAAGAATTCAGTGAGTCCAAAAATCTCTCCCTGTCCCTTTGCATAAGTAATTAATTCATCAAAGGAACCTGAGAACAGCTATAGAAGGTAATACCAAAGGTTCACCTATGCAAGAGTCCTGTCTCCAACAGGGAAAGTAGTGGCAATAATGTGGGAATAAATATACAAACAAGGCAAACATACAATTGCATTTCTCCTGGCATAACTTCCCAGCTTCCAGCAGCCTGCAGCCAAAATAGAGACAGTATCTCTTCTCTGAAATAGGCAATATCTCTTTTGTTTGCTCTTGGGTTTGCACCTTGTTTCTTGAAGACGAGAGCAGCAGAGTCTGTTGCAACCCTCTAAAAGGAGAGGACCTTCCCATGCCTCAGAAACTACCTAGCCTGGCCCTGGGAAAGAGGTGTCCAGAGGTGGAAGGGAGCAAGAGAAAGGGGGGCTGCAAGGAGCAGGGTGCCTGCACTGCATGCAGAGACCACTGAGAGGGGCAGACAAAAGCAGGGCCACAGAGGTGATGGGTGCCTCTTCATGGATGCTAGAAGGAACTGCACAGAGTTCAGAGCAGCTCAACAACTCATTGAACTGAAATCAAAGCAGAGAGGAAGGACCTGCCCCACAGATGCAGAAGGAAGTAAGTATATTCTTTCTGACCCAGTCACTTTAAGCATCATCTATTAAAAAAAAAGAAAAAAATCTAGTTTAAATTTCAACAAAATCTTGCTTTCTTTTACTTTTAAAATCTTTTGTTTCTTTTGGGGGATCTCATTATAGTTCAAAGCTCTAGACATGCCAACCTAAAAGTTAAAGCCAAAATAGGATCCAGGTACAATCCTCAAAGGGGCTTTACTTTCATCTTTTGCCATCTTTTCTCAGATGCTTTATCAATAAAATAAAATTGCATGGGGCCCAATGAAAGCACTGTAGAAGTCTAAAAGTTTGCCATATCTGTTTATTTAAAGTCTCAGTACTGATATTTCATTAACATAGATATTTCATAGAATTAGACTAAATAAATTGATGAATACAGGTACAAGAAAAATGAATAGGAAAGTGTTCTGCATTTTAAAAGGCAGCTAAATATGCAAATTTTATTATTTAAATTAAAATGTCAGTTCCCTCAAATTATATTAATGATTCCAAGTTCATAATGGAAAAATTGTATCAAGGCTGGGGACTGATAAAGAATTCTATAATCTTTCTAATTCACTCTACAATATGCAATTAAAAGTTATTAGATTTCTAACACTTCAGCCTCTGTATAAAACAATATTCTGGCAGAAAATTAAACACTGAACTATCTACTTTCATTTTTATGAGAAAAACATAGCGAACAAATTTACCCAAACCATCAGAGTACAAGATGTACTGTATTTTAGGAAATTCATTTCCATGCACTGGAAGCCTAAAATCCATAGAGACTCACAGCAGCATTGCTTCAGTAATGATAAATAAGTGACAGCTATCATCAAGATAGTGGAATTCAGGAATCACCAATGAGATCTCAATAGAAGTTTGCAGGTTCCATTAATCGTTAATAGAAATTATGTGTAAGCTTTAATAACATTTATTCATTAATCTGACAGGTTTGCTATGAATACAGACCAGGGAGAAATTATACAGAACACATACAGCCCCTGTTTACTTTCAAGGTTGCAGTTGAAGATCAGCTAGTGAATAATAGAAACCTGCACTACCAACCATGCCATTTGTTTTCGTTTATTTTACTGACATAAAGTAGGACAGAAACCGATCATCAGTTATTAAGTTTCTTCTAGTATTGACTCCAACTGGTTGGCAGTTTTGAAAGAATATCTTACCAGGATGTCGTGGTTTAACCCCAGTCGGCAACCAAGCACCACACAGCTACTCGCTCACCCTCCCCCCACCCCCAGTGGGATGGCAAAAGAATCGGAAGGGCAAAAGAAAACTCACGGGTTGAGATAAGAAAAGTTTAATAAATGAAATAAAATAATAATAATAATAGTAATAAAAATTGCAATGAAAAGGAGAACGAGAAAGAGAGAAACAAAACCCAGGAAAAACAAGTGATGCAACCGCTCACCACCCACCGACCGACACCCAGCCAGTCCCCGAGCAGCGATCGCTGCCCCCTGGCCAGCTCCCCCCAGATTATATACTGAGCATGACGTCATACAGTATGGAATAGCCCTTTGGCCAGTTTGGGTCAGCTGTCCTGGCTGTGCCCCCTCCCAGCTTCTTGTGTACCTGGCACAGCATGGGAAGCTGAAAAGTCCTTGACTAGTGTAAGCACTGCTTAGCAACAACTAAAACATCAGTGTGTTATCAGCATTCTTCTCCTACTAAATCCAAAACACAGCACTATGCCAGCTACTAGGAAGAAAATTAACTCTATCCCAGCCGAAACCAGGACACAGGAGCATATGCAACTAGTGCTATATTGTCTTTACTGACCATCTGTGGCTTTTCAAAAACACTTATAGATGTTGGGTTTAATTCAAAAACTCCTACATGGCTCAGTGCCCACTTATCTGAGACAGAAAAGTAAGGGTGAAAACTGATTTCTTAAATTGCCGATGTGAACATCTTCCTTGTGTTCTTAGCCACCGTGACTTCAAATGCCTTCAGTTTCTGCATCTTCCTACACCTTAGTCATATAGCACTTTTGCTGTTATAATACGTCAGTATACCTTTTGACTTCTTAACAGACAATAATCTTTATGGGTTGAAATCGCCCATTTCCATGGCAAATACTCTGGAACAGGGAAGCTGCCACAGCAGCTGTGGCACTGGCTGAAGTGGGAAAGAAAGCCTGGCTGACATGGCCCCTTTCCTAACCTCATACTGCTCCAGGGCACCAGGACTTCCACTGCATGCCAACAAGATCTTGCTGGGTGTATCAACACTGTTAGATAACTGCTTAGCCCAAGTCCACAAGGTCCTGGTCCCTCAGTATCCCCCTTGCGTAAGTGTTGCTTTGCTCCCAGACTCCTTTGCAGCGACCCAGCTTGTTTCATCTGAGATAAAAATAAACCAAGGTGCAGTTCTAGAGACAATTCATTTCAGGGTTCACACCCAAACAGCAGCATGGGTGAGTCTGGATCAGGTTTGGCACACTCTGCCCTGTACAGTTACTCCAACGTTATCTCTGGCGGCTTCATGCACTCAAACTCCATCACTGGTACCAGATAGTGCGCCATATGCCCTCAGCCTTATAATCTTAAAACACAGCTCGGCTAGGCTACAAAACTGCCCTCACTGCAAACCTAAAAGTTAATTAACCCGCACATACAATGTCAAGAGGAAACACAGGGCCAGTTGCTGTGCTGTGGAGATACGGCCAGTCTGCTCTGAAGGGACAAGGTCTGAGCAGCGTGGACAGAAGCCATCCTGCACCTCTGAGGCCTGAGGGCTGGGGATCAGTCCCTGGAACAAATGCATTTAGCAGCAAAGCTATACCTGTTAAAACACGTTGCTCCAGACACAGTAGCCCATACCCTCCCACTGGTGAGGGCAATACCCAACGCTGGTGTTTCCCTAGGTCCCAGCAGGGAGGGCAGCCTTCTGCTACTGGTACCTTTCTAAGCCAGTCAGTACACCAGAAGTGGCAGCAGCAGATATGGAAGGTCTCATTTACAACTTGATCACCATTGTACAGCTATAACTAGCTCTATAATGTGCATAACAAAAATGGATTTCAATGTAGTATCTATGTGTATGATAATTCAATCAATGATTTATTGATTATGAGTTATTCCTCTTCAAGACTGTTGCATCTTTCAGCCAGTGGGATGGATGTACACAGTGGGGGAATTCAGATTCCATGAAAAAACACAAATCTGAAATTCCATAACTTTAGCTAGGCAGCTAAAAATACATTTTTAACTTTTTGTAGGGCAATGCACAGGTAGGTTTTATGACTGTCCTGCAGTTAAATGTGAGCTTTAATTTGGTTATGTTTTTAAGATATGCAGAGCCTGTCCTCATACAGATATACAACTATATAAAAATCTGCACGTATAGGTATATACATAGAAAGTATGCACACAGCTACTTTCATTTCACACATATACAATGTCTTCCTGATTTGATTTTGGGAAATGATTTATTCTAGTGATAAAGTAACAGAGACTGGAAGTTATACAAAGAGTTATCTATACTTAAGAAATAATGCCAGACTACTTTTTTCTTCTTCCATGGAGTGATTATTTTCTGATCTCCATAACGTGTCTTGGTCATTCACTCAAACCTACAGTGCAATGATGCCAAGGTCAAATTTGCTTATTCTGTAATGTTTAGCCAGCTCGTTAGTTTTGGGAAGTCAGAAAAATGAAGTCATGAGCACTCTGTTATTCCTCCTGGGGTGACTGGGACGTAACTGCATTTTGGAAACCTGTTCTGAGAAACTGCTGTTCTGATTAACCTGGTGGAATTGCAAGGCCAGTGACATATGGGAAAGGGCTTTCTGAAAAGATCCAGACTCAGAAAAACATTACTGGTTTTTTCAGGGGTGGGGAGTGTTTGTTTTACTTAGAACAAAACTATGAAACTTACCAAGATCTAGGTAGATGCCTGGAACAAATGAGCTGAGAAAAAACATGAGAATAACACATCCCAGCACAGTCAGGCATTTGATGAGAAGAATTTTGTCTGTTATTCTGTGCTGTAGACAGGGAGAAAAAAATTAATAACTGTATTAAAGAAGGAGCTATCCATTATGCATAGAGTTCACAAAAGGATGTACGAAGCCCAAACTTCTGTTCCTGTATTGTATATTCCTCTTCAGCATAAAAGACAGAAATATTTAAATTGAAGCATTTCATGCATACCTATAAAAAACATGAATATGTGGCCCAATGTGATCTAAGAGATACAAGCAGCTAACACCTGCTGCATACATTCAGCTGTGTTCAGCTACCCCCATCACAACTTCATTTCAGTAGGAGAAGTAGGCTTGAAATGCAATTCCTACTACAGAGGGCACTCTGTGGTTTCATGACCCTGGACAAAATTACCCTTTTTTGCACATGTGCTTTGAAAACCTATAACCTAGCCTAGAGGTCAGATCTTTCATGCCTCCTGTACAATTCTCATGGACGTACCAAGCCCATAAGCCCTATGCAGCTTCTACACCCCTGTGCCCAGCTCCTGTATGCCTGTGCCGATCTCCTCATGCTCTCACCCTCAGACCCAGCACTTTCCATCATGGCTCTGCTTCTCTGCTCTGATCTCACTTTTGCCACCAACCCAGGGAATCACCTTCTCCCAGCCTGAGTCCCTCTCTCGTTTCCAGTCTCTTCCACATAGTTTAAAGCTCTACTAAAGCACAAGCCAATCTGTGTTCTTTAAAAAGTTTGTCTTTTATGCAATGCCTTGAAAAAGGTGTAAAACCTAATAAGAAATCCATTGGTTTTGTTCTGTTTTGGTGTGACGTGTAGGACAGTGATGTCCAGTCAAGGACCTGAGCTCCCAAACACAGGCCTGGATTCATTAGTGATGCCAGTGAGGTGGAGAGGATGTGACATTTAGACAATTAAATTTAGGTGAAATTAATCCCACTACAGAGTTTACATCTCATCAGACCCAGCTTCAGCATAAAGACTTAGGCAGTGTTAACGTGTGCACAGCAAAGAGAACAGGATTTATCCAAGTGGCTTATCTCTACTTGAATAATAAAGCAGGCATGTCGCAGACAGTGTAGTAAATTAGCGTCGGTATTCCATACATCAGCAGGAGAGTCCTCTATCATCATGCATCACTATAGGTTATAAACAACCTATTGACACCTTCTGAGTCTTTGTAGCCATAGTTTAAAAATTTAAGAAAACACTGCTGAATCATTTATTGATCCTTTAAATGATATTTTTCTAAGGAACAGAGTATAAAACCTAACAAAAACTCACAACGTGCTTCGGTAACCCCATCCCACTGAGAAGCCAGCCAGCCTGCCTGCCAGCTTTTCTGCTGTCATGAGAGTTATTAAATTTGCATTAGATTCAAAGCAGTCTTTCTGTATAAAGGCATAGGTCTGCTTACACGGATACTGAGAAAAACTGCCATCTACTTACTTTTTTCTGGAGTTCCTGAATATTTGTTTCCCAGTTTTTATCTTCTTGTGAAATTTGCCTGAAAGAAAATGACACCTGCTTTTTTCCAGAGTGAAATCAGAGCCCTGCCATGAGTGTTGGAATAAATCCCTCTCATCACAAATAGATCACCCTTTCCCCCGTACGGAGTAACTCATACCACAAAGGAGTCGTGGCCTTCTTACGGCCAGCAGCAAAATTCCCATGAGCGTTCACTTAAAACTCCACTTTTGTAACACTCTCCACTTATACACAAACCCTTTGGTTCATGAACAGTGCCACAGGCTTAGAAGGAGCCAGCCTCCAGCCTATGGACCCCAGTATAGGATCTGGCTATATGCAATACGTAGTCCCCTTAATAGTTTCAGGAGTTGATGTATGCCCTGCTGCAATAAAATGAGGGTTGTGTGCTAACATCAATGAGTCAGAACACATATATTTTACATTTGCATTTTATAATGAAGTTTTTAAGATCCGAATAACTTCATCGTGTTATCAGCATAGTCAGCCCTCCAACAAAAAGCCTTGGGGTTTGTAGTTCAGGGGCACCGTTGTTAATGCTAATGAATTTTTACATTGCTGTAAATGTACTGTGCTGGAGGAATCCTGGTTTTCAAGATTAAATATACAATTTTTATTTATACTTCAGAAGTGTCTTTAGAGTGTCATAAAGTCTAATAATCTGCTATAATCTTTTAAAAAGGAGGTGATTTTAACAGCATTTTTTGTCTTTAAGTAGTAATACGGTCACTCCATTCAAAGCACACAATATCAGCAAAAAATTAGATACACAAAAATCACCTTATTACTAGAAGAGTTTAAGAAATCATATATTTACATGTCCTTGTCCATACTGCCTATTTTATAGGCACATACATGTTTATTAATAAAAATTAATTATTTCACTTTCGCTTTAGTTTAGTCAATTCAGTTTCAGAGTAGTTATCACTGTTATTCTCAGTCATCAAATTCCATAGCATAACAGTTGTTTTTGCCGGAACATAAAGAAGATAATGTTAGCATTTTTGTTAGCCCTAGTTTATAAAAACTTCTTTTCTATACATGTAGATCGTAGTTAATTACGCCTACAATCATGTTCACACTGAAGATTTGATTATGAAATAATTTTAAAATGCGGCAATTCACTGGCGATATATTTTTCAAACTCAACAGTTCACTGATGAACGCTTGAATTTTTCAGTAAAAAAAAAAAAAATTACAGCATTTTACTACGCTGAAGCCACTATTGCAAGGAAAAATCTAACAATGTATTTGTGATCTTTTTAAACCAAAAACTACCTGAAATTTCTAGGCCTTGAAATTTGGGTCATATAGACATATATTTACAGGCCTTACACATTGGTTTTGTCCTAAAATACTTTGTGTTTTACTGAGGCTGAGGGTGGCTCTTCATATCTGCCCCAACACCCATCTGATCAAGAGACAACTAAGAACATAGGTCTAGTCCCAGAGAAGATCCCTGAAAGCCTTCGCTTTCAGCTCTGCCTAAAATTACTGGAGGTGAGCCCTTTGGCTCATTGACCAAACAGAAATATTGCCCCTGATGTTAACAAAGCCACACTATCATTCCTGGCTGTAGACTGGGATGAGCAGGAGCTCCCTGCCCATCCAACAAACTGCCTGTGCCTTCAGCTTGTCCCCGCCGAGGGTTGGAGCAGGGTCGGTGGGACATGCTGGTCCCTGCTCACCTGTGAAACGTCCTCAGCTTCTTCCTCAGGAGCATCTCCAGAGTCAGCACCTTTTGCATCAAGAGGCATTTCACGGCAGTCTCCTCTCTGCTGGCCGGGTTAATGCGCTGCGCAGTCAGTCTCCAAACATAGATCTCATGTTTCAGCTCTAAAAAGAAGCAAAATCACATATCTTAAAGCAGGTGTGATGCATATGAAACCAGAGACACACAAAGTATGTGTAACATGCCCTGAACTAAAGGCTGTTAAAATGATTGGAATGGTTTCCCAACAATTTTCCACTTAGGAAGCTGCTTTTACCATTAATTTTGCAGAGCTGAAGGGAATGAAAAATAAATAGAAACTTCTCAAAATTTTAAATAAATTAATCTCAAAGTCCTTTTCCAAAGAAAAAGAAGTACTGTCTTCAAAGCTTGCAAGTGCCTTCCACAAGCTTTAGTGCTAAAATCGTATCACATTCCTTTTTCATCGGAAAATAAACTGCCAATATACATTACGATACTGCTAACAAGATACTAGTCACTTTGTACTTAGGAATTACAGCAAATGCTCCTTCACTCTATACAGAATGGACAACATGTTTCCATTCACTCTATGTTCATACAAGCAATTCTATCAATGTAAGGCAAAACTGAAATTTAGCACTGTCTTATGGAATACCGTTTAATAACATTTTAAGGTTTTCCTAAGAGGGTTTAATTCTTAGGCACTGAAAATATCCATAAACACAGCTACCATCACCTGCATGCAGACCTGAATGATATCTGATCCTGTGTAAGTTCAGACAGACTGATTAACACTTGGAATCAGTCTCCAAAATCTTGTCAGGATTTTCAACACTTTTTGATTTATATTTTTTCAATATTATCAAGGCCTTGGAGAATGATCAAAAGGTCTTTGTTCCTGTTCAGGAAGGACCTTATACTGGACATGCCGAAAAAGCTTTGGATTTTCTAAAGAAATGAAAGCAGAATATTCATTTAGAAACTGTCTGCACAAATGCTTCCTGATGAAGCAACAGGGTGTTTCCTCACCCTTCTTTCCTGTTCCCCTCAAACTTCATGACGTTGAAGATAACGTGTCAAGAATTAAAGGCTTTATATCTTAAGATCCCTGCTCAACCAGCAAATTGTTCTTATCCTAAGAAATGGATGTGGAAGTCTTTGCACCATGTATACAAGCTGTATGCATTATTTATAAAATATAAATTATTAAATAACATAAGAAATATTTAAACACCTTGTGATGTAGGCAGTGATATTAACATTTGCTACTGCAAATCCCTACTGGTTCATGGCATCTACTATCAAAAAGAGTACTAAATGTGTTTAATTCCCCCCCTTCCTTTGTGACCATTTATAATGATAATACAGAGTGAATCATGTAAAGATTGACCACAAGAGGGAATTAGACTTGGCAGAACTCAAACATTTAAGAGCAAAAGTAAGCGTGTCCAGAGCCTGCACAGTTGACACAAAAAAGGGATCTGAACAGCAATTGACTCACATTTTGTATGGTTCATGTCTATAGATGAGCACACATCATCAAAATGGTAATCTTTGCCTGAGCTTTATAGTGCAAGACCAGAAATGTAAATTCACACTATCTGAAGCCCAATAACTGTCCCAGGTTATTAAACAACTAGTGCTCAGCTAAAGCTTTTCTTCCAAGAAGGGATTCATACCTGAACCCCAGATACCAAAGAGGTGTACAATATACCACTTTGTAATATATCTGGTGATTCTTGCTAGGATCATAATCTGATACTAAATTATATTAAAACATGGATAGGTCATGCTTATCAAAGGATCCACACGACTTTGTGCAGAGACCCTATCCTGGCCATCATTTACTTTTCCATCAACATTTGTTACACACACAACTGTATCAGCAGTGACTTTCCATTCTCTTCCAGAACATAAACAAGAAAGTGACAGAGCTGTAGGCCACAGCTGATCTTCTGTTCCCCACAGAAAAAAAAAAACAAACAAAAAACAACTCTTTTTGAGGATTAGAGTGGATGGGAGCTGTTAAAAAAAAACCTTATTTTAAACCTCAGAAATGGTGGAAGTTTTTCTTTAATAAGATGGCAAGATTAAATTTTAAGTCTCTGAATTTGTAAGCACTGTAAATAGTCATTTCTGAAAGAAATTAGTGACCACATGTTTGGGGTCTGCTTCAGTTCCACAGCTTCTGATCAATGGAGCAACAAGCTATTTCAATTTGCAACTTCCACCTCATAACATCTACCCTGAAACTGGTCTGAAATTGTGAGCTGGGAAGTTGTTCCTTCACATATAGATGATCAAGACTAGATGGGGAAATGTTGGAATGTGGCTGTCTTGCACACTCTCCTGTGCAACTTCGCAGGAAAAATTCTTTTCTTTGAAAATGTTTCCTGAGCCCTTTGGGGTAAAAGAAATATTTCTATGATCCTACATGCTGCCCTAGCCTGAACAAGACAGAAACTTTTGTATGTCATTGAAGCAGGCAAAGGGGGAGAACCCCCCCAGCAGGTGAACGGTCCTTTCTATACTGCTCTCTCATGCAATTTTCGAGTGAATTGGACTGTAGCTTTGAAAGTGTCTCTCATCAACAATCCACGAGAAAGTGTGTGGTTTTGTGTTTTTCTCTGGCAAATGCTCATGAAGTATGATTATCCAGTTTGCTATCCTGTTTTCCGATAGCTTGTCTTTGCTGCAACACCTTCTCTGATCACGTCTGTTCATCCTGCCATAGCATTTCCCCCCATCCTTTCCAACTGACATTTCACCAAGGATTTTGCTGATGGAGGAAAGTTGAATCTTTCATGATCTAACCAAGCAGCAGATCTCCAGCAGGTATTTTCCTACAAAGAGTCTTTATCTTCTCTCCTTCAGAAAGGGGCAGCCAGCTACACTGTATCTGTGCCACAAACAAACCTGCAGAGCAGAAAGCAGCATGACTAGCGTTGCACATTCCTGTTCCATGTCTGAAGCACTGTGGGGCTAATCTCCAGGTTCAGCAATGTCGGCCTGGTGCTTTCTGGTCTATGTTAAAAAATATATGCGCTTTCACATGGCTTTTATCTTGCTTTTATGTACAGCAAGTGCATGCTTGATTGTTCCTTCATTAGTTTTCTAAACATCCCAAGTATGTGACTATTCAACCTGCTGTGGAATTTACTTCAGAGTAAAATGTCCTTTGAAAATTAGAACAGTTAATATGTCTTTTATACTGCAACTCCTGTTGCAGTAATAATTTGTGAAGAGGTTTTCTAGGTCATCGCACAGAATGTTTCTCCTATTTCTCTTTCATCCACGCTCTTATTGTAATAGCCCATTATGGCATCAGGTGATACGTATGTATTAGCAGTAGGTTTTGTTTTGAAGGAAATACAATGCAGGACCCTTGAGGTCAGTGTGAACACTGAACCCAGTCAAAAACCTTTGGGCCTTTCTATACTTCTCCCATTTCAAGTCTGCAAACCCATTTAGGCAGCAATCCCTAGAGTTTGGGAACATCTGATGTTTTATGACATACTATGTTACACGTTATGGACAAGCACTTAATGCACCTGCAGGGTCTTATTAATCACTTTGAAATTACAGCTAAGGCAGCATAAGGGCAGCATTTGGCTGCCCCTGAATGGGAAGGTCTCGCACCCCATTTCCCTGTGTCCTTAAGTTCCTGTCCCCTCCTGAGGGGGTATCTAATGGTCATGTTACACCAGGGTGAGCTCACTCTACTCACTCATTCAACAAAACCCAGTCTGCAGGGTTTTCACAGGGTTAGCTTTATGGTGGATCAGCCTACTAACCAATTTATTCTACCATTGCTAGGTCCATTGCTAATAATTGAAATGGTATGTGTGTATGGCATGTACCTTTCATGGCAGTTTATTATTAAAGCAGGTAAATTAGCATTTAACTGCAACTAGCAGTAGTTGATGTGATATAAACAAGGCAAAGTTTAGTATGCAGTGATCTGGAGAAAAAGAAGACAAGAGCGCTGCAGCTCAGTCAGGGAATTCAGCCCTTTATGATACTAAAATCTTTGTGAACATGGTAGATTCATAAAGCCCACAAGGCACCACAGCAATATACCTAGCGTTATTATTTTACAAAAAATTTCTTTTTTTCTTTTTCTTTTTTCCCAACCCCACCCCAGAAGGTCCACTTCCAACAAAAAAAGAATAATTTTTGGCTTAGTTCTAGGATCAAATAAAGGATCAGCAAACATGTAAACCCTATGCTGCTAATCTGTTGTGGTTTTGTCATGTATCATATTTTACTGTGGAGACCACAGATATGATGTCCTAGACCTATTAAATTTAATGGAATTTCAGCTACTGACCTGAGCTGTGACATTTTAGAAAACATTTTCTGCATTTTAGAAAACATTAAGTTTCATTTAGAAATGCACTTTCTTTCTGCAATCTGACAGTTAGTAGTCAGATAGATTTTCACTTAGAGTAATCACACATTCCCTCCCACCCGAATGCCAATAACAAAGACGACATCCTCAAAAACTGAATGTAATTAATTCCCAGTCTCAGAATCTGAAAAGGCCAGTCTTGTTAATTGAAGATACTCAGAAGAGCATGACCAACCTTGATGAGATGATAAGAATTATCATAAAAGGGCAATTTTTAACTCACAAGTGCAATAAATACACTAACTACCTTTTTGCAAGCAACACAAGTTTGCACTGCTGGGCTGTGACTAACGACATGCAAAGCATGTTCCTCTGAATGGGGGGGGGGGGGGGTCTCCACGTGCTATTGTAGCTAAACTTTTTTCAGTAAAGCAATTATTTTTCTTAGTTAACTTCTCAGAACAAGAATACTTCTGTTTAAATGTTAGCCGAAAAGCAGCTTAAGTATCATGAATTATAGCTTAATCTAGTAATAATAATGTCTATAACTTTTAGTAATTTTTGTAATCCTTGATATTATATAATTAATCCTCTAAGCATTATTAGACACTAAGCGTCATCTCCATTTTAAAAGCACAGAAACTAAGTCAGAAATGTGAAACCCAAGTGTAGAAAGAATTCACCTTGAGGGATATTCCAGCTCAAAAATTCGTGCCTCTCCTAGAGGTACCACCCCTCAATAGGACACCAGCATAAGGCTGTAATTCTGAAAAAAGAAAAGCCTGAAATGTCCTTGTCTTTATTCTCTTGAGTAGTCCAGTTTGTCAGTCGTGGATAAAGATAAGCAGAGGCATAAACATTGCAGGGTCTTCAAAACTGCAACAAAACACACTTTGCCTTATTCAGCTAAATATTTGCAAAGGAATGCAAGAAATCTTCACAATGCTGCATAAAGCAATACAGAGCTTTTATATAAGCTTTTGATTCACAGTCCAACAGCTTGGGCCCCATTTGGTCACCGAGGCACCTAATGCCAGTTTGATTGCCCAGCATGGGATTGCATCCATGGCACAGGACTTACAGGACATCCTCATCCCTGCAGCAAAGCAGCTGGAGCCCGGGCAGAAAACTGCAAAGCTCAGATGGTGCCGCACACCTAAGCCATCTGCCAGGAGTTTTCTTCTGGACAAGCTGGGGCAGGCTGCAGCGGCCCCAGGAGTTAGGCTGTTCAGAAAGCTGCAAAACTGCAAGTATCCTTCTCCTTAAAAATGTAAATGGAATTTTTCCTCACTGTGCTTTGGGTTTCCCCCTGTAATTTTAGCTACTGACAGAATCTACAGCACCACAAGCCTACCCCTGCATTTTATGAGGGATTAGTCAATGTAATACCTCTATGATGGTCACATAACACTCAGATGGAGTAATCTGCAGATATTAAAGAGGGTTAGATCTCTCATAACATTTCAGGATGGTTGATAAAGACATACATCACTCTTCAGTTAGTTTGTCCCTGAACAAGGGATGGGATCTCTCTCAGGTGATGTGGCCTCTGTTCTCATCTCTGGGTGAGTCAGAATTAGAACCACAAAGTTATTTCAGTCCTTGTGGTTTTGCCCCTTAGTTTCTTCTACTGCAGTTGCCCATCCTTTAAAAGCAGGAATCTGAGTATTTTTAGGTTTTATGTGCACTCACTAACACTTGCCTAATGTGATCACAGTACTCTGTTCTGTTACACTGAGAATGGCACAGGGTCATGGGAAGTAGAAAGTCAAGTATTTTGAACATGCATTTTAGGTATAAAATTCCAGTGTAGTTTGTTTCAGAAAATTTTCATCAGGTTTGAAACCTAGAAAAATAATTCCGGTTTACTCACTGTCAAAAATTTTAACTCAGACTGCCAGACTTAACAATGAAAACAAATTTACTCAATGTTTTCAATTAACATCTCACAATTAAAAAAAAAATCTCTGTTCAATTCACTATCCTCTGCTCAAAAATAAATAGATACGTTCCAATCATAAAACATTTTGCACCAAACATAACTACTGCTGAGGTCCTTTCAATACCAGGAGAAAAGAAAAAAAAAAAAACACTTAAAGATGGTATTCCCAAAGTTCTATTAAGGAAAAAAGAATCGTTAAAAGATACAGCCTCAAGAGGACAACTCCTATAATCCAAAAGATTGTGCCTCATCTAATGCTTTTAATAGGGCAAAGTGAAGAGCAAAATAATGAAGCACGCTTCAAACTCACCATATCTTTTAGCAACTGGTTTAAACGTAAAAATGGTGAATAATAAGTTCAGCTCATCTTGATAAATAAAAATGGCAGGAATAATTTAAAATCTGTCAAGGTTACACTTTTATTTGAAATATCATCACAGTGAAAGCTCTCTGCACCAAACGGATACAAAGCACGTGTTAAATTAATCTAAATTGTTCTCTTAAGCTCTGTATAACAGAAAGATCTTATGAGCTTCAAAGCCATCAGAGTAAAGTGAAAAATTTTGTCATAGCTTCACCAAAACACTGTTAATGATAAGGTCAGGTCTTGCCAACCAGTGTATATCTGTATAATCATTCCACAGTTGTGGTATGCGTACAAAAATCCAGGGGGACAAGTGCTGCAAAAGGAACAGGAGGTATCACTTCTTAAGTTTTTATCTCCCATCAATGATTTTTCTGTACTGATTCTTTCCAAGAAAAATGCGTATAATAAAATTGTGAAGTGCTGCTCTATTGATTCAAAATGCCACTGTATTATACTTTCTTTCTGCATAAGGCAGGTAAAGTAATATTACAGTTGCATTCTTGTGGTGGCTACACTATCAATGCACTAAGTGAATATATGAGATGGTCATATTTCCCTTATTCTGCAATGTCAGAATACCATTTTTATCACCTGAAAACAAGAAAAGACAGATCAACATTTTCCTCTTTCCAAGGGGACTACTCCATCAACTCTAAAGCAGTACAGAGGACATATACAGGATTTTAAACATAAAATGATATAAAATGTTTAAAAATATAAAAATCTTGAATCTGTATAAAGTAAATAACTACACTTATTTTTCATTCCTGATCATTAGAAGAGCTATTGAAGGTGCAAATAATAAAAGACAGATTTTTTTTTTTAACATTTTCAAACATAAAACCATGACCCTCATGGATCCTGATATATTGTCCAAAAAGGAGTATACACAAAGTCTGCAGGGACCATAAGTTCCTAGTTCCTTTGAGACTGAAAGTCTTGCAGTTCTTTAAAATAAAAGACACAATATGTATCAGAAAGATATGATCTTAGATCCCAAGATAATTCGTAAGAAAGCTGCATCTTTTAGTTTAGCATGCTGGCATCCACAGTCGGAAAGTTAAAATGTTAACTGTTCATTGTTAATATGTACAACTGGATTGCAGAAAAGGGGCGGGGGGGGGAAGTTTTCCTCTTCCACATTGTTCTTCAGGGTTTAAAAATGTTTCCGATATATTCCCATGAATTTAGCATTTTGGGTGAGGACAGTAAAGTGCAATGCATATTGCAAAACTGCCATCCAGATTGAGCTTGGAGTTAAATGCTTGAAAATATCTTGAAATATCCCTTTCTTTGGACATCATTCTCTGCCTAATCTGCCTGCTGGTTTTCTCACCTGAACCAATGTTCAAATGAGGACAGCCCACTATTTTCAGCAGTTACATTAAAATACCAAGAGTGCTTTACAGGCAGTTAGTGAAATACCTACATAGGTACAGACGCACCTCAGGATCGAGATTTATCGATGCACTTAATCCAGCTAGGTACTTGATGTACTTCTCACTGATTCTAGCAAGAAATGGTTCCTATGGTTACAAATATGTTACTAAAATAGGGCTAAGGACCCTTCTCTGACCCCGAGCAGTGCACGTAGCTGTACTGATGCTACATAGTACTTTACCCTGGGTCCCCTCTGTATCCCTGCGGTGCCCCTGTGGCCCTGGACATTATTATTATTATTTTATGTGGGTTTTTTCAATTCAAAGTGTCTGAAGCAGCATAGGGGTTGCCTTGCAAGTCATCACAGTGGTTCTTCCCCAGCATTAAACCAAAAAGTCATACATCACACTGCAGGGCATGGTGTGAGGGCACGCAACACAGTTAGAGAATGCAGAGGCCACCCGGCCATCCAATGCCCTGAGAAAACAACAAAGCTGTTAACCCTTTAACCATGGCCACTTGCCCTGGGGACCATTCCCCCAGGCAGGCATCTCAGAGCTGTGACAGGCCAGTGGGGTTCACATGGACAAAATAATGATGACAGCACTGAGCTATCCCTTGTGCTCAGCTACAACTACAACTGGTGATGCCTGTGCTTGGTTAATCGTGTGCAGCACAATGTACTATAGCAGACGTTTGTAGTCACTATGGGACACAGAGGGGGAAACTCACCAGACATTAAGTGCTAAATGAGTTTTTCAGTTTTACCTTGTTTTCTCTCTTGACCTTCACCTTAGCTGTGTCATCCTTTGGACATTTTCATGCAAAATGAGGCCCAAAGAGAGCAGTACTTACTCTAAGTCCAGGAACAATGCCTGGACATCTTGGGTCTGCAGCCAGCACAGTCCTATCAGTTGCACATGTCTGACAACCTTCAGTTATCACGCCCCTACTTCTTTCCTCTTCTAGACTTTCTACCTTTTCACTGCCAGTTTTGTACCTCTTTTTCCCCTCCTCCTCTCCCATTTCTTCTCTTAGAGAAGCAGCTGTAAAGCTCCACATGGAAGAAAGAAACAGCTTTGCTCACTCATCTGCTTACCACATTTCACATTGTGGGAAACAGCACTGTGTTTTTCACACATTAAGCACTTTACACATGACTATGATTAATTAGAAAATTCCTTCTGTTGGAGGCTTTACAGACTGACTATCATACTACCATAGCAGTATATTCCCAGCTGCTGCAGACAGTGAGCTACACCAGAGGGAATAACATGCTCCCCCCTCTCCTGGCATCACCACTCCTGCTTCAACGGTGGGTCTCTCTTTCAGCCAGCAAAACAGTCAGAAACTGGAGCAAGCAACACAGGAGAAATGGAGAGCTGGTGTCAAATCAGTTGTCATGCTAAGAGAAAGTTCTTCTTGGGCAAAAATGGCAATAACAATACTTGTCACTAGACCTCGTGCCACCCACTGTCCTGGGGATAGTGACCTTCCCAAACACTGAGGTCCACATCTCCATAGCTTGATAGCTGAGACATAACAGTGTATTGTCACACTTCCCAGGGACCAAATAATGTATTGTTAACCCTTAAGGGAAGTAAAAACTTTGGTTTCAAGTTGGGGGGGAGCAGCAGCAAGTTTAATTCCTCTTACACTCATATATTATTATCTCCCCTTACAAATTCTTTTTGGAAAGTATATATATACACTTTTTAAACCTTCTCAGCTTACTACCCTAATCCTACCATCTTTTTCTGCATTACACAGAACAAGGCACAAATTTGTCAGCTGAAAGTCGCACTCAAAAAAGTCCTTAAAATATCCCTTCATTCTTAAAAAGAATTAGGTTTTCTGTCTCATGTCTGAGGAGTTCAGATTT